>JAUTXW010000032.1:0-15628 GCA_030620095.1 Kuschelorhynchus macadamiae
TTTAGATTTCAATTTTGTGTACTTAAATGCCTGATGATGGTTCACAGTGCATTGAAAAGTGTGAAGGAATATTGTGTGTGGTGGAATTCGTTATGAGGGATGTTCCGAAAAAAAAACAACGCTCTGTTTTTTTAAAATTTGTTTTTATAACATACATACATACATACATAACATATGCATATTTTTAAAGTTTTGTTTTATTTATCGGTATTATTTTACAATTACTTAACTATAAAAAAAATCAATTATGATATTATTTTCCTCCACAAAAACTTTTTTTTTGTAGGAAATAGCATTTTACTGACGTTTTAAACAATAAATTATGCCGCCATTTTGATTCGCCATATACTAAATTAGGGTTCATCCCTTTTTCACACTTGATTTTTGTGTAAGACTTCAAATTAATTGGATAAATAGTTTTTTAAACATTTAATTAGGCCAATATCGAGGCCAATATTTTGTATAGCCGTAAAGACTCGTCGCCAAAATTTTACCGTTTATTCCTGATTTTTGGGCAAAATTTGAGGCAAATTGGAATAGTAGTTTATCAGTAATATTTTTTTAACATTTTATTAAACCGCCATTTTGTTCCGTTATATTGGATTTTCACAAAAATATTACCATGTCATCCCCATATTATTTTTTAACCAAAATTTGAAGTCAATCGGATAAGTAGTTTTTTAGCTGTGCCACAAACAGGCAGACAGACCGACGGATTTGAGAATTTAAACATCCCTGAAACTTGAAAATCTGCAAAAATCTCGGAGGGTGATTTCTATACGATTACAATGCTTTTCTCTGACAAGGAATGTGAAAAGGAATCGCAAAATATTTATGTCACCTGCTTTCTGATTTTAAACAACTCCCAGTCTGAATTTCTGACTACGCGTTAAATTGGTTGCTATAAACATATATTAAATTATAGAGAAACGAGCCGACAGGGTTGCCATTTTTGGGACTGGCGACACAGAGGAAGATGTATGTTTTCTCGCATCCATAGCACGCGAAAAACAAGGACAGATCCAACTTTCGAAACTATTCATGAATGAAATGTTGAGTCTATCCTTTGTTTTATAGTCTAAGGTGTGTGTATATGTTTTATGGCTCTGGTGTGAACAAACTGGCCAGCATCACTCTTTATGGGTATTAAGTCACCAGTATTTAGAGCCATTTCGATTTCTGATAACGATTTCTCTGACATTCGAAACTGACTCAACTTCTGAGAATCGGATATGGGCGATTCTTTTACGATCGCAGTACTTTCTTCTCTACGAAGGTATTTAAAAACTTTAAGTTTTGAATTTTTATTTTAAAGATAAAGTCTCTATTAAATATCCCTTTTAAACGACAGAATTCTTATTGATGTAGAATATGATACAATGAGAATAAGAATATTACCTTGCAGCTATAAAAGAAGTAATAAAATCGCCAAATCATTTGCATGTTAGACAATAATAAAAGATGCTTATTTCTGCCACCTGTGGAGTAGGCCTCGTGGATTCAGAGAGGTTTTACATTTCATACCCTGATGACTGTCCTTAGATGTTAATGTCCACATCAAGCGGTAAATATATGTGCAATAATTATACGGGGGATTTTTGCCCAATGACTACGTTTCATTACATCTCAAGAGAATATGAATATAAATAAGTATTAAGAATGGGAAAGTAAAAACTAGTTACTTTTTAAAAACTGAAAATTAATAGCACCGGCGATCAATTTGTCTTGATAAGATTTTATAGGCCAGGTGCATAGGTGCTCCATGAAGTGTGCTAAACGACATATTAAATGTTTCATAGCCTTATATTCAATAGTCTAAATTTAACCTTTTCATGCCCTTGTCGATAAGACTTACATTTTAAGGTAAAGTGAGGTTTCTTTTAAGCCATTTAGGGGTTATTTTTTATTCACATGTGGATAAGAGTTATTATTTAAGGAAAATGTTAAATTTATATTCCGATACGTTTTATAAGGCGCACAAAAATGTAATAACTAATGCGAAAAAGTGATTAAAATATTGCTAATTGATACATAGCAAATTAAAATTTTGCCTTTTTTCTTGGTTCGTAAATGTTTGGTAAATTTTATAAAATATACCAAACATTTTTCTAGTAATATTTATTTTTAATTTCACTAGGCTAGCCAAACTTGATAACGGAGTTTCGTCTAGTCATGTGGCATTACAAGGATCTTTTAAGAAAATATATTAGGATCACTACTCTACATTATATATACTTGCAGTTTCGCCCTTCTTAATTGTAATTACCGCATATACATTTGTACAAGATTTGTTTGTCTTTCGAAAAGAGTCATTATAATTTCAGTCCCCCGACTTGTTCACAATTTTCAAAATTTTCTTTCGACAGGAGATGTCAATGGTGAATATTTAACTATAAAGTCCGATCGATTTATCTCAGAAATTAATTTTTGATGTCGTGATCTAGTGGCCAGCAGTGGGAAAGGTTATATATTGCCAGAAACTGGCCGGACTTCAAAGACTGGCCTGTTTAGGAATTACTGGAGCAATGAGGACTACACCAGAAGCCGCTCTCAACGTTCTCCTAGTTCTCCCAGAACTTCCAATATGGAGAAAAAGGGAGGCCATGGCCTCGTGCAAGAGGATGATCGATTGCGGAACTTGGTATAAAAATCCAATAGGAACGGGCCACATGGAAATTGTTGCTATTATGCGCCAGGAGATTCCTCTCCTGTCCACGAAGGCGATTCTTCCCGACAGTAGCCTTAGGCTCAAAAGGCCTTTGGAAATTGAAATTCAAACAAGGGATCAATGGAAGGAGGATATGACACCTCATCGGGCTGACGTTCAATCGTGGTGTACGGACGGTTCGTAGATGGCCAATTCCGGCGCCGGAATATACCGGTCGGACCGAGGTGTCGGAGAGGCCTTTCCGCTGAGAAGACGCACTACTGTTTTCCAGGCTGAGGTCTATGCTATATTGCAAGTTGCAATAAAGGATGAAGTCAGGATGGGAGCGGAGAGTGAAATCCGCATTCACTCAGACAGTCAAGCGACTCTCAAAGCCATCAGCAAGCCCAGGATGAGCTCAGCTCTTGTCCAGGAAGGCAGAGATGCGCTAAGTGAGCTAGCAAGGACAAAGGTAGTAATACTAAAATGGGTCCTTGGGCATAGTGGAGTCGAGGGCAACGAGAAAGCAGATGGGTTTGCCAGGAATGGATCGAACCTTCATTTCTCGGGCCCAGAACATTGCCTGGGTGTAGGCAAACAACAATGCTCCCAGGCCCTGAATAAATGGGCCTGGGGTAAGACAAAGGAGAATTGGTCAAGGATAAACCATTGCAGACAGGCAAAGGAAATGCTGCCCAACCCATGCAAGTCCAGGACATCTTGGCTGATGTCAAGGAGCAGACAGGCGATTGGAGACCTAATTAGCATTTTGACAGGACATTGTATACTTAACGGGCACATGCACCAACTGGGGCTATCGGACGGTTCTAGCTGTCCTAACTGTGGGACAGAGGAGGAGGATCACTATCATCTTATTGGTACGTGTGAAAAGTGGACAAGACTACGCTGGAATACCTTCGGTGTCGAGTCCCTTTCCAAGGAAAAGCTACAACACCTCTACTGGGGCAAGTTACTCTCCTTCATTAGAAGGATGGGTCGCCATTGTAGGGGAGTGGTGTGAGGTGGGTGGAGCCGGGGTTAGTGAAAAGGGCCTCTGAGGCCTAGTTGCTGGGCTTGTCCCCCCATCTTACTACTACTACTACTACTACTAGTACTGGGTGTGCAAAAAGTCTTGGAAACGGCTTAAAATCTCCCTAATTTGGTGGCCGATCTAGATCAAATTTGGTACTTTAGTGTAAGGTGATATTATGCACCCAATTATGGTATCAGCGTTGTTGCTTCTTTTTACAGTAAATTACTGTTTGACAGTAAGCTAATTCAAAATAAAATCGCCGAATTGCATTGTAGATCTTCTCTGGTGTTATTATTTCCATTTCATCCAGTGTTCGAGGCTGTAATTCAGTCAGATCTTGAAGTTATATAAATATTATTCTTAAAGCGTTCCCATAAAAAGTAGCCGTTTGGGGCCAATCAGGGGACCTAGGCGGCCACTCGATAGGGCCTTTTCCTCCAACCCACCTGTCCGGAAATTTATTATTTAAAAATTCGCGCACGTTTACTCCAAAATACCCTGAAGCTCCGTTTTGTTGAAAGTATGTAATTGCATATAGCAGGCACTATTTGATTTTCCAAAAGCTGTGATGTTAAATTTTCTTCAATAAAATATGGCCCGATCTTATAGATTTCAACGAGCCCAGCCCAGACATTCAGTTTTTTAGGTTGTTGGGTACGACATTCTCTCATTTAATGGGGATTTTAATAGGTCCCAAATCTGCAGTTGAGTTTTTTCACTTTACTGTTTAAGATAAATGTTGCTTTATCCGAAAAGACTATAAAATTGAAAAATTGGATACTTTGCTACTACATTAACATGATAATGTCTCAAAACTTCATTCTCCGCTCAAAATCTCCTACCAATAATATTTGCACTAAATGAATTTTGAAAGAATGTTATTTATGTTTTCTTAAAACATTATGCACGGATTTGAAGCAGACATAAACTGTTTGAGAAGTTTTTCTTAATAAGGAAGAAGGGGTTTCGACAAAGCCCTCGAAAAACCCCTGGATTTTCAGACAAAGCCGCTTCATCATGTTTACGTAGTGCCAGCTCGAATGCCCCACAAAATTTTACACAATCTGTAATTTTGTTTAAAATATAACGATTTTTGGATACATTTTCATTCAAATCTTTAAGGGATTTTTTATAAGCTGTGTCTAGCTGAGTGCGAATATCAACACTTCTGACCGTAGCATAGTTCACCGAACATTTCATGTGATGTGCAGAAAACGCATGTTTTTTAATCTTTTCTTTTAAGCGTTTTAAGACTTCAACACCGGTTTTGCACCATAATGACTCCGACGAGTCCTTAGAAAACAACAAACAAACATAACAGTAAAATGAGTTAGAGACTTCACAACCACATATCCTGTTAGCTAACTCGTACATACTTTTGCGAATATTTCGATGAACCTCTTTATTTTTGTCTTTACTAGTGAGTATACATACACAACTCAAACATAAACCACCCATAAATTGGTTATTTTTGCAAAATTAAGTTCAAAAGCACTTTTTAGTTTGTTATTTTCTTGCACTTGTCACTATCAACATTTTATTTGCTGTATATTTCCAACTCACACATGGATCATAAAAATAAAAAATATATATTAGAATAAAAAATATATAAATCAATTTTCATGGATTAAAAACGTCCGAAACAATATCGAGTTAGAATATCGACCGCGCAACCTTTGAACAATTGAATTTCCGAATTCCTGCCGCAACCGATCGATCAAATTGTGAGAAGAAACCGGCTGATGACCCAAATCGCGATTTTATATTCCATTTGCTATCACGTTCTGCTGCCGCTCGGTAGCTGTAAAATCTTCGGGTACTTTCGTCAAGCTTTAAGGTAATCAGGGCAATTCGGACTGCCCCGCCTAGCTTAGTATAGCGTATTTTATTATGCCTAAGGAACGCAACGATACCATTCGAATGTTCGCGTTTTATTACAACTATTAGGACGGACGGTCAAACGAATAATTTATTTTCTGAAATATTTTTGGGGGGCATTGACCAAATGACCCTATCGAAGAGCCGCCACTGTCTAATATAGCCTTTTACTATTGTACCAGATTTGATCGGCCAATAAATTAGCGAGATTTTAGACCGTTTCCAGACTTTTTACACATCTGGTATAATTGCTCGATCTACAATAATTTGGCAGATATTCGCGAAAAAATTGGCATTTTTTCTTGCAATTTTTTTTGAACTTACCTATGATCTAGCAAAAATCACCTGCTTCCTAGTTTTTCTGGGGTGTGACCCTACCTACTCTGGTATAGTTTGATATTTAATACGTATGATATGGAAGAAGGAAGTCTTATTGGCCAGACCGTGGTTTTCGTGAACTGCACAGACAAAAGGGTAATATTGAATTAAAGATTTTAATATATATTTAAATTATGGTTTCAATTTTAAGACATCTACAACACATATCTCGGAAGATTCTAGCATTCTCAGTCAAGTCAATCCAAATAAGTCCAGGCGATTAAGGCATTGAATAGCAAGAAATATGTTATAAATACGGACAGTGAGTTTGACTAAGGCGACGTGCAACTTGAATAGAACCCGACTGTCACCAATAAATGAAAATAAAACGAAATAAACTCGTCAAGTCTGTGACACTTTAAAGGAAGATATATGCGAGGCAATAAATTTATTCGCTTTTGACCAGAAAATGTTGAGGATTTCGTAAAAATGTACTTGTGGAGTTTTCTTACATAGTGCTTACATATAGACTCTAGTTTATAATTTAGTAAAAAACACTCTCCCAGGTTTCTACAGATCTTCACGATGTCGAAAACATGTTTTCTCAATTTCGTCAGTCTGTCTGTCTGTCCCCTGTCCGCGGAATAGTTAAAAAGCTACTTACCCGATTAAGTTCAAATTTTGGTTAAAAATTGAGAGCCATATGGGGAAGAAACTCTAACATTTTGATTAAAATCCAACATGGCGGAATAAAATGGAGGTTTAATATTTTGTTCAAAAAATCATTCTGCAAAAAACTACTTACGAGATTGATTTCAAATTTTGAACACAACTCGAGTGTGATATAGGGATGAACAGGTTAAATTTTGGTACGCATTAAAGATAACCGAACAAAATGGCGGCCTTGGAAAATTTTTGAAAATATTCTAAAAAACCACTTTTGATTAAATGATTTCAAATATTGCACAAAAATCAGATCAGATACAAGGATAGATTGGTAAACTTTTCGTAAGAATCTAATATCGGGGAACAAAATGGCGGCCTAATAAACTGACTAAAAACCAGTGTGAGAAAAGTACTTAGTAAAAATGGTTTGAAATTTAGTACGCGAATGCAAAATGGCGGTACAAAATTTTTAAAAATCAGTTTGAGAAACTACTTATTCTAATTACCTACAGTTTTGCGCAAAAATCAAATTAATATAGAGATCAACTGGCAAAATTTTGGTACAAATATGATATAGGGGAACAAAATGGCAATCTAATAAACTGTTTAAAAAAATCTGTCTGAAAATCTTCTTATTTGAATGTCAGATTTAAGATAAACTGGAAATATTTTTGAATAGCGGACCAAAATATTCAACCGATTTTAAATTTTGCACAAAAAATCAAGGAGAAACTGGCCAGTTTCCTTTAAAGTAAAACAAAATCCTGATTCAACCAATTTCACACATTCCTTATTCTAGGATAATATATTATAACAAATAGAGGGTGATTAATAATTCTCAATTTATTTTATCTTATTTTTGTTTTTAATTTTTATCTCTCCTTTTTTTAAATACTTTTCATGTTTAATACTTTTGTCATGGTTTTTTTATTAATTTATTTATTTTTTGAAGTATATTTAGATATATTTTATTTTATTCATTAATAATTGTTTTTAAAACCAAACTTTAAATTTAACTTTAAAATATACTTACGCAAATAACCTTTTCATACCCCTGGTAACATGGCGAAAGTTCTTGATAGTAGGAAGATAGTTTTAATTACTTGCTTAAGGTGGAAGCCTGGGATTAGCTGTGTATAAGCATAAAAAAACTTGTATTTGATTTTCTTCGGTAGCAGACCAGGCTTGGTGTTTTCTTCTAAACGTATTATCAGCAGACTCAGTAAATTTAAACTTGGTCATGACATTTGCAACAGTAACATAGCTTATTTGTTTATCTGCATGTCTATTATTAAAAATTTCAGTCGCTTCACGACATGTTTTATAATCATCTCCAACAATTAACACATTTTCGATTTTTTCCTGATTTGTTAATTTAACAACCATGATAAAAATAACAGAAAAAAATTCAATTTAATAAAATGACACTTCAATTATCTACTGCCAGTATAATGCAAGATTATGTTTCCGTAACAACAGCATGTTCAATTTTTCAGCCTACTCTGTTTTTTTTAGTAATCAGCGTAAGGGCAAAACATTACATTTTCTGCTACTAGAGAAGTATTTTTTTAGCATTTTATCACACTTCAGAACACTTAGAATATTTCTCTTGTGATATTTTGCTCTAAAACTAAACTTATCGGTAGTTTTCTATTTAGTTTAGTTTTAGATTTTCCAAGTGTGTGTGTTTTCATTCCGGGTGTACATCCGTTCACTACTGTCGTTCTGAAAAGAACAGTTTTGCTGACGTTTCGCCAAAATCACATTTGGCATTTTCGAAGCTTTCTTTCTCGCGTCCGAATAGAGACTGAAGTGTTGGTGACTGCGACGCTTCCTTTTATACCCCCACTCGTGGCCGAAGGTTATATCTGCGCAGGCGTTGGTCGTTATTTATGTTTTCCGGATGGTGCTGTTGTTGTTGCGCTAATTGCGCTTGAGTTTTTGCGATTTTAGATTTGTCTATTATTGTCTTCCATACTGTTGGTAGTTTTAATGATTCGTCCCTTTTATTTAAATCACCTTGCTTTTCAATTTCTATGGCTTCTCGGATTATTCTGGTCTTAGAATGTTCTATATTGGCAATCTCCCTACACCCATCGAAATTTATTTTATGGCCGGTTTCCTGATGATGTAGGAATAAAGCTGAGGTTGTTTGTTTATTTCTGATGCTGAGTTTATGCTTTTCCACTCTTGCTGATATTCGCCTGTTAGTTTGCCCTACGTACAACTTTTCACAGTCCTGGCACGGAATGCTGTACACTCCGTGGTTTTCCAGTTTGATTTTATCTTTTGGGTTTCCGAGTAGTTTACCTATAGTTGTTTGTGGCTTGTGTATTGTTTGTATGTTGTGTTTCCTCAGAATTCTTCCGATTCTGTCTGTTGTGCCTTTTACATATGGTAAGACTACTCGTTGCTTTCCCGGTTCATATTTTTTGTTGTTTGTTGTTCGGGAAACTTGTGCATTAATAGCTTTCTCTATGGTGCGATTTGTGTAGCCATTTTTCTTTAAAGCACTAGATATTACCTTAAGTTCGTTTTGTCTCGTCTGTGTTTCAGTTAGTCGCACGGATCTAGATATTAGAGTATTTGCCACAGCTTGAATTTGTGCTGGGTGATGATGTGATTTTGCATTTAAATATCTGTCTGTATGTGTTGGTTTTCTATACACGGTGTATTCGAAATGTCCGTTATGTAGTTTTGTGACCAAAACATCTAAAAATGGTAGTTTGTTGTTTTCCTCTAACTCTAGAGTAAATTGTATTCTGGGGTGGATTGAATTTACGTGAGTCAGAAATTTTTCGAGCTCTGCATGACCATGTTGCCACATAATAAATATGTCATCCACATAACGAATCCATAATTTGGGTTTTAAACTTGCTTTCTCAAGAGCTTTCTCGAAGTATATCATAAATAAATTCGCGACTACTGGTGATAGCGAGGACCCCATTGGAGCACCATCCATTTGTTTATACATTTGCCCGTTGAAAGAAAAATAATATTTTTGAGGCAATGCTCCAAGAGTTCTATTATATGTGCCTGGAAATCCTCGTTCATAGCAATCTTGTCCAATGCTTCGTCGATGGGAATACTGGGATATAACGATTTGACATCTAGGCTTGCTATGATGTCGTTTTTTTCAAGGACGATATCTCGTATAATACGATTGAAATGCTCCGAGTTTTTTACAAATGAATCAGCTGAATTTCAGAAAGGTATTTCTCCAGTTTTTGTAGCGGCGAATTAACAGCACTAACAATAGGTCTGATAGGCGCGCCTGGTTTGTGTATTTTTGGTAAACCATAGAGTTTAGGACATCTGCTCGACTTTAAGGTAATATCTAGTGCTTTAAAGAAAAATGGCTACACAAATCGCATCATAGAGAAAGCTATTAATGCACAAGTTTCTCGAACAACAAACAACAAAAAATATGAACCGGGAAAGCAACGAGTAGTCTTACCATATGTAAAAGGCACAACAGACAGAATCGGAAGAATTCTGAGGAAACACAACATACAAACAATACACAAGCCACAAACAACTATAGGTAAACTACTCGGAAACCCAAAAGATAAAATCAAACTGGAAAACCACGGAGTGTATAATTCCGTGCCAGGATACTGAAAAGTTGTACGTAGGGCAAACTAACAAGCGAATATCAGCAAGAGTGGAAGAGCATAAACTCAGCATCAGAAATAAACAAACAACCTCAGCTTTATTATACATCATACCGGCCATATATATGGGTGTAGGGAGATATATATATATATATATATATATTTATAATATACGAATCATAAAATACCAACAGTATGGAAGACAATAATAGACAAATCTAATATATAAACTCAGTATATATATACAGCACCATCCGGAAAACATATATATATATATATATATATATATATATCGCAGTCACCAACACTTCAGTCTCTATCGGATATCGAAAATATATATATATATATATATATATATATATATACCCGGAATGAAAACACATTGTATTTTTATATAAAAATATATATATATATATATATATATATATATATATATATACATATATATATATATATATATATATATATATATATATATATATATATATATATATATATATATAATATATATATATATATACAGTTCAATTAATCATTGTTTTTATTGTGACAACTAATGTTTTAACAAACATGTGTTCTTCAGAGCTATAAATATTGTCAATAACAGAAAAGGGTGGATTGTTTAAACATTTTGTTAAATCAAATAATGGTATTAAAAAGGATAACAGTCCAAAAATTTAAAATAAGGACAAAACAGTTAGTTACACATAAAATTTTGTACATCATCTAAAATTCTATGTGTAAGTAACTGTTTTGTCCTTACTTTAAACTTTTGAACTGTTGACCTTTTTGACACAAGTTTAAACAAGACCCCCTTTTCTGTTAATATATATATATATATATATATATATATATATATATATATATATATATATATATATACATATACATATACATTTGAGAAGCTAAAAAATGGGCGAAAACCAAAATATCAAAAAACATCCAGGATACCCCATTAAAATAAAACCCAAGTTGAGTCTATACTAAGTAAACAACTCTATCAGTATTGATAAATCGTGGTTCTTGGGATTAGATCGTGTCAAAACGGAATCGCTTTCCGACGTTTTGCCTTCGATTGCACGAGGTATCTTCAGAGATCTTTACTTCACGAGATCGGAGCCCTGAATGAGCTCGGAGTGGACAAGGGAAATGCCAATGTCGTCATGGACAAAACAGAACTACTTTTGGACGACAATATCTATAGAGTGATCCAGGCAGACCCGACCAACAAAATTGAAAGAACCAACCTTATAAATGCATCTACCCTACCATCAGAGGCAAAGGAGATGTTAAGGCCAAGCAGCTCAAGGATCCCGCGGTTCTACGAACTACCTAAAATACATAAGGTTAATGTACCACTTCGACCTATCGTCAGTGCAATAGGATCTCCTACTTACAAAATTGGTAAATATCTTTCAAATATTCTTAATAATTTTACAATGATGTACAATATATTAGAAACTCTACGCATTTTATAGAAAAACTTAAATCAATCCAATTAGATCTCAAATATATCTTAGTCAGTTTCGATGTAGAATCTCTGTATACGAATGTGCCTATAAATGATTCAAGTTCCATAATATCAGACTTATTTCACTATAATAGTATTGACAACTCACTTTTAGATCTAATTGAAGCATGTCTTACATCAACGTATTTTGTCTTTCAAGGAACTTTCTATGAACAAACCTCAGGAGCAGCCATGGGATCTCCACTGTCACCGGTGGTAGCCAATCTCTTCATGGAAGCTTTTGAGGAGGAAGCCTTAGAGGCGTGTCCACTAAAACCAAAATCATGGTTCAGATATGTAGACGACACTTTTGTAATATGGCCACATGGTCCAGAAAACCTCCCTGGGTTTCTTGATCATCTAAATCAACAACATGCTAACATAAAATTTACAATGGAAATTGAATCAGAAGGCACGATTCCCTTTCTAGATGTTCTTGTACAAAGGAAAGGAGATGGTTCCTTAGGACACTCTGTATATAGAAAACCAACGCATACGAATAGGAACTTAAATGCAAATTCCCATCATCATCCGGCACAAAAGCAATCAGTCATTAATTCAATTCAAAGTCAAAATTGGTTTACAGAGCCCTCGCGTTTGAGATCGCCAAAGGACATTATTCATTTTCAAACCGAAGAAGTATATGCAATTCCTTGTTCCTCTGGTGATGTTTATATTGGAGAAACTGGACGATCCATATCGACTAGGCTTAAGAAACATGAACGATGTATCAGAAAGGAACAAATTGTACAATCTGCTGTATCTGAACACCAACATTCTACTGGGCATGTCACAAATGTAAAAGAAACCAAAATTCTTGCATCGGTTTCGGGACTCTATAAACGCAAAATTAGAGAATCTATTGAAATTTATAAGCATTCTAATAATTTTAATAGAATTACGGGCTTCAATCTACGTCATACGTGGAAACCGATCGTTACACCGAGTCATGCTTGAGTAAACACAGGTCGACTATAAATAGCCGGTCTGTGTCTCTCCGAGCTCATTCAGTGCTACGATCTCGTGAAGTGAAGATCCCTGAAGATGCCTCATGCAATCGAAGGCGAAACCTGGGATGGTGATTCAATTTAATCCCAAGAACCATGATTTCTTAATTGACCACAGCCGTGAAGCTTTCGTTTTATGTCTATCAGTTGTGATGGAATCCAAGTTGCAAAAGTAGGCCATATCATTGAACTATAATTAAGGCAATAACTTATTGCAACAATGTCCAACACAGCTTTTCGATTGTTGTAAATATGGAGTAATAGTTTATAGAATCATCAAATTATTATTTATTTTATTAATTAGGTTAGTCTAAGTAGTTTTATACCATTGTAATTAGATTTAGTAAAGAGCAGAATAAAGTGTTACACAGTAAGGAGTGCACGCTGATTATTTTCTTAAGCATGTAGTTCGAACCCGAACAAGAAGATATTACATGGCGACCCTGCAGCCTATGTGCTTAAGTTAACAGTGCAAAAATATCGTTATGGTGCTTTAGAAGAAAAGAAAAACATGGGAAAAACACAGTCAAAAGAAGAAGTTATAATTGCCCAGGCAGGCAACAGTGGTGGTACGACTGCAGAGGGTAGCAACAGTAACTATTCTCTTTGGCAAGTTTGCGGAGTTGTAGCTATAATGATAGCAGTTACCTTAATTGTTTTATGGTGTTGCCGTCGCAGTAAAAAGGAATTGGAAAGAAAAATACGTCTAGAAATTAGAAGAAGCCAAGACTTATAAAGTCGAGAAAAAAGAAGACACTGGCCGAACCAATCCGGTGGTCAGCAACGAGGGCACGTGCTAGTGTGGCAAAAGGCCGCTAGTGCGCAACGTTGGGATTGATAAAGCCCCTAGTATTGG
The DNA here is from genome assembly GCA_030620095.1 of Kuschelorhynchus macadamiae. NCBI lineage: Eukaryota > Metazoa > Arthropoda > Insecta > Coleoptera > Curculionidae > Kuschelorhynchus > Kuschelorhynchus macadamiae. Next base: position 13,530 of record JAUTXW010000032.1, read on the forward strand.
TGAATATGGACAGTATGGACTTATCTTAGGCGACTATGGACAATGAACATACTTAAGTATTAACATAATTAGTAAGTCATAGTTTTAGCACTATACAATTTTATTGGATATTATTTATTGCCTTAAATTTATTGATAATTATTTTATTTAATGAGTGTAGTAGATTTAAGCGATTTGGATAAATTGAATAACATTATTTCATTATTTATCATAAATATAAAAAAGGTGTCATTAGAGCGTAGAGAATCTTTGGATAGGGTAAATAAATTAAGTAGCAACGTAGAAACATTAGAAAATAAATTTTCTCAGCTTAGAGATCAGTATAGTAAACAGGTGCATGACACCGATAAATTAGAACATTTTCAAAAATATGTATTAGAAATAAGAGAAAACGTAGATAAAGCTAGATCTATTTTATCAGGTCGGTTAATTGCCATAAAAAGATAAAAAAAAATTACAGCTCGCAGAGACTGATTTGGTTTGGGCATTCATCCTAGTTCAACAATGAGTGAAAAATTTGATTTGCTTCACACCTTTCTGATAAGTTGCAGAACACACGAGATAAGAGTTTGCCTGAAAATGCAAGTCATTTAATTTGAGTCTATCTCAAAAATACAAAACGGTTATAAAAATCTGCTTGGGCTTCTTTGGTTTCACAAAAAAGTAACACCTTGTCGCGAAAACCTGTCTATCTTCAGTAGTAATAAGGGAAATAACCCGTAAAACCATCGAAATGTGGATAACCTGCAATTTACATAGTACTAAATAAGAACGTGCCGAACTTAAACTGAATCAGGCTATTTCCTTTGATAAGAGGAAGGATTCATGTTTTACAATAACTCCGGAAAACACTTCTCACGTAACCACTCTTCTAATTCTACGTTACGCAATTTTTCTTGCAAATAAATGATAAGCCTTTACTATTTTAAAATAGCTGTTTTTTTTTTTTTCTTTCAGAATTTTTAAAGCTTTTAGAACATTTTTTTTTAGTTGATTTAAGACACTAAGCAAAGATTGCGTAAGTACAAGTTATTTTAATTTATATTTGTGGTAATTAATACTCAAAGAAATTTGAAACTACGTGTTCAATTCCATATTTAATAAAAAATACTAGAAGAACGACTCGTGTACGTATATATAAACATTTTCTATTCGATTTTTTTCTATTTCAATGTTGTTCTATCTTTCCTAAACTGTTCTCGCTCATAAAATTTGCAATAATCTTGTCGATTTACGAGCATCTCAGTTTTAACGGCAAATAAAATCAAGCGGTCCACAGAACCCATGGGAGTTTATGCCGCTAAGATATAGCTTTGTGTCTGTACTTCATCGGGGGGAAATGATTTAGTTGTCATCATGTCAAAGTCACCTGCTGCTGCGGAGTCCGTAAAACCGCAATAAAACGGGACAATGTTGTTACTGTTGTCACTATATTAGCGACAGGATAATACATTTTCCAGGACGTAAATAACTCTTTAATTTATTGAAGGTGCTCAGACTGCTTATGACTATGACCATTATAGCACAATTATATTTACACTACAAAGAATTATAGTTTTGTGTTGTTATTTAAAAAAATATTAAAAAGATCCTCAAAATAAGTATATACATTTTGTAAAAAGATATGTAAAGTCAATATTAGCAGCAATAATTTCTCAATAGTAATCAACTCCTCTCGCCCTAAGGATCTATTTATTTCTTTGCTGCCCCAAGTAATGTAACTGAGTTGTACCTATTTAGAACGAATATCGCATCTACTATATATAGGAAATAACAGCCGATCTTATCGTAAGTGGGTCCAAAGATCACCAACAACATTATGAATCAAATCAGAAAACAAAGTGAATAAATACCAAAATGTTGTGTGATTCTTTTATCGAGCTATTAAATCTCGACGGGCTATTTACAAATATACAGGGAGAAAGAAAATAGTTTTTTTTTGTTATATTACGCAATATTATTAAGATAGCCACTTAATATTATTTTATATATTAAATGCATGCAATATGCATTTGGTTCAAATTTTTTGCTGGCAAAAACAAAATACACAAAATGGCAAGCGGTTTAATAAAGTCGGAAGGCGGTTCGGAATCAGTGGA
>JAUTXW010000033.1:0-157775 GCA_030620095.1 Kuschelorhynchus macadamiae
TTACTCTGCCGACCGGTTGCCGAGCCAAATTTGATGGAATATCATTAATCAACAACAAGAATAAACCAAATTCGAGAACAGCCAGATAATCTTTCCTGATTTGAAAAAACGCAGCCATACCTACCACTACTGAACTTAAGCATTCACTTGCAAAAAATTAAGCTAGATGAATTACATGCACTAAAGAACAAGATTTCAAAAATCCAACCACGAATTATTTTTGACAAAATCTCAAAATTACCCAGCTTATGGACAATTATAATTTACATTATTTTAATTATACTATGCGGCTATGCATTGTGCAAAGTGATGGTTCAAAGAAAGTTCTTCAAGAAGACAACCACCCAGCCAGAAACTAGCGCCGGCCCACCAATTGAACTACCCCATACCAGGTGTAGTTAAGGTCTGAGAGGGAGGAGTTATGTCACGTTCCATCCCCAAGAACTGCTGAGCCAGCGGATCCTATGTCAACGAGGCTGTTATAATATTACGCTTCAGCGGAGCCGAGTCAGTCAGTCATACATATGAATACATATATTTTGTACTTACAATATTTTAGAAAAATAAAACTTTTTAAAAAGGGAAACCGTCGGTGGTGTTAACTCACGAACACAAGTGGAAGTTGCTCGCTTATTTCATGAAAAATTTCCAAATTTGCCCCATATATCCCAAGGGACAATTAGTAAAATAGAAAAGCAGTTTCGCGAGCTTGGACATGTGAGGCAGATAAAAAAAGCAGCTGCCAATTCAATAAATGATGATACTAAATTGGATATTATGCTTGAGTTTGAGAAAAACCCACATATTTCTAGTCGACAAGCCGCCGCAATGTTCGATATTAGCCATTCGTCGATTATTCGAACATTAAAAGAAAATAAAATGCATCCCTATAAAGTGATACCAACTCAGGAGCTCATGGAAGACGATTATGATAGGAGAACTTATTTTTGTGAACAAATGATGGCTATGTTAGATAACAATGTTATTCAATTAGAACATGTTTTGTTTTCGGATGAGTGCACCTTTACACTTCACGGTAATGTAAATCGCCGCTATTGGTCTAGGGAAAATCCTCACTGGTTCAGCGAAGAACATACTCAATATCCTGAAAAGGTTAATGTTTGGGCAGGAATTGTTAGGGATCATATCATAGGCCCCTTTTTCATTGACGGCAATTTGAATGGCGATAATTATTTAGCACTGCTCCAAAATAATGTCGTGTCAACTTTGACAAATTTGTATCCGGATCCAGCAAACCTACAAGTTCCAGCGAATATGATATGGTTTCAGCAAGATGGAGCACCGCCCCATTACCAAATTAATGTCCGGCAGTACCTCAACGGAATATTTCCAAATCGGTGGATAGGGAGACGAGGATCGATAGAATGGCCAGCGCGATCCCCTGATCTGACGCCATTAGACTTTTTCCTATGGGGACATATTAAAAATGTTGTATACAAAACTAAACCCCTCGACTTAGCTGACTTAAGAAGACGAATAAGGCTTGCGATTAGATCGGTAAGAGCATATTCAAAAGTTTATTATTATGAAGAAATAAATAATTTTATTTTTTTTATATTAATTTTTGCAATAAATTTGAAAACACTTAATATTGCCGAAATAGTTGAAGATAGGTATAGGACATTGAACATAAAATATGTTTAGAATCTCCTAAAGAATCCAAAAATTAAATAATATCCGAGGTGTTGCATTTGAAATAAGAAAGTTGGCATTGACCAATGTTACAGGACACACCCTGTATAAAAAAATTTTATTGGAGAAAATGAGCAACTAAAAATACCAATCGACGGGTCCAAGCGTTTTTCCGAACACGCCCCCATTTATTTATTATCGAATTTATTCCATTTGGCTGATACACACTGTATATATATATATGTATATATATATATATATATATATATATATATATATATATATATATATATATATATATATATATATATATATATATATATATATGTATATATATATATCAATAAAAGGGCTACAATACTGCAGCATAGATGCCTTAATGCTATCTACACCCGCAGCATCATTTTTAATATTTTTTAACACTAAATGTACCTCTCCAGCTGTTGTCAACTTGAAAGAAAAACTAATATTATTTTTAAAAAGATTATTACCATAGAACTCAATTCTATTATCAAAATTTAATAAATTTTGCAAAAAAGGTCCAAAATAATCAGTAATTAAATTGGGATTCTGCAAATTTTCGGGGATGGTTTTATTCTTTTTATTGCAGGCATTTAAATCTTTTAATGCCCTCCAAATTTTACAGTGGTTTTGATCAACAAACAGTGAAGCAAGATACCTTTTTTTTCTCGTCTCACTACCGATAGTATGAAATTTCTTAACCTTTTATAAGCTACCCAATCATCTGGATCACTTGTTTTTTTAAAAGTCTGTAAAGCCCGATCCCTCTGTTTCATGTATAATTTAAGGTTTTCAGTAAGCCACGGTACTTTAGGCTTTGTTATTAGAATTTCTTTAATTGGGGCAAGACGGTTAAACAAATCTAAATTAAGGGTATTAAATAAATTAATTTTGTCATCTATACTATTTACATAAAAAATATTATTCCATTCCAGATAGTTCAAGTCTTGACAAAAATTGTGGTAGAAAAAAAATTTATAAGACCGAAAATTAATAATTTTAGGTACAACACGAACTTTATTTATAGTTAAACCGCAATAAACCATTCTGTGGTCGGATAGATCGTAACATGGCTTGAAACAAGTTCTTTATCTGAAACAAAAATTGGGTCAAGTAGAAAATTATACCCATTACCCAGGCTAGTCTGAAAAGTTCGTGGTGAACCAAACTTGTGTTTTTTTAAATGGGACACCCGGTATATTATTATTTTAGTTGATTCTCCTATTCGTTGCGATCATTTTGATATCAGGTTAGTTGGGTCTAAAATTTATACCAAGGGAATGGGACGAGGTTAAAGTGGAAAAAAGGGTTATACTCCGGCCATTTTTTGAAAACAATTGAAGCAGGTATGGAAAAACCAAATATTCTATAAAATGTATTGTAACTAGGACTACAATAATCGCTTGTAAGTCGTTCAAAATTATTCACTGTTATACAGGGTGGTCAAGTTTTGCAAATTTACCTTGGATTGAATTTTTTTAAATGGAGCACCCTGTATATTTTACTTTCATGTTAAAGATAACATTACTAGCTTTCAGAAAATACCATATTTGATACCTTTCTGACCAACAGTTTTTCAGTAAATTAGCTGTGAAATTAAAATTTCTTCATTTTAACACGAATTACTCTGAATTCACGTTGTTAAAATTGACAATTTAATATTAGGAGGCCATGATATCATCATAAATTGAACAAAAGATTGACAGTCCTGTCAAAACAGCAAAGTGTCAGAATATTGTCATCAGTAAATAAATAAATATTGTTCTTTGATGATGCGATGCCGAAATAAAAACAAGATAGAAGCTTTTGCAAGTTTATCATAGAGATTTCAAGAAACAGGAAATGTTGCTTTCAAGAAAACGTAAATTAATTAATAAACCAGTTACCAATGAAGATAATGCTTTGACAGTATTAATAACAGATCTTTTTTTACAAAAAAAATAAATTTAATATAAATCAACAAAAACAATGTAATTAAAACTTATAAAAGGTGTTCAACTAAACCACCGTTTTGCTGAAGGCACATTTCGAGTCTATCCATAAATGAAAGTTTCACTTTTCTCAAAGTCAGGTCTGAAATGTTGCGAAAACTGCTTATTATTCTCAACTTCATATCTTCCACTGTGGTTGGAACCTCTTTATAAACTTCTTCTTTAACATGTCCCCATAAAAAGAAATCTAGTGGCGTTAAATCGGGTGACCTCGCAGGCCACTTAACTGGTCCACCTCGCCCAATCCAATGCTCTCCTTTCCAATTATTGAGAAAATGTCTTACATGCCTATGGTAATGCGGGAGTGCTCCATCATGTTGGAACCATAAGGAATTTCTTAACATTAAAGGTAAGTCTTCGAGCAATAAGGGCAATTCATTTCTCAAAAAATTTAAATAGACTTCTCCCGTTAAATGCTCTTCAAAGAAATACGGTCCTATAACATGAGAGCCAATTATACCTCCCCAAACATTAATTAACCATTTATTTTGATGGTCCACCTGACGAATCCAATGTGGCTGGCGGTTGAATAATAGTGCATATTAAGTTTGTTAACCAAGCCGTTGCTTTTAAAAGTTGCTTCATCTGAAAACAGCACCCTATCTACAAAACCTGGATTATCCCAAATTGTGTTTAAAAACCAAATTGAAAACCCTTGTCGTTGGACGTAATCGCGATCATACAGTTCTTGGTGTAATTCAATGTGGTAGGCATGATATTTATGTTGTTTCAGAATCCGTTTAATACTAGTGCGTTCAATATCAGTAGCTCTCTCAATTTCCCTGGTACTTGTGTGTGGATTTTCTTGCACTGTTAATAACACTGTCAAAGCATTATCTTCATTGGTAACTGGTTTATTAATTACTTTACGTTTCTTAAAAGCAACATTGCCTGTTTCTTGAAACCTCTCTAATAAACTTGCAAAAGCTTCAGGTCTTGGTTTTTTTCGGCATCGGGATATCGTACCGCATAAACCCTGCTTGCTAGTAAAGGGTTTTTTTGACACTCGCCTAACATAAAAGTCATGTTTATCAACTCTGGAGTACTCAAACTCATTGTTACTTAACAATTTCTCGGCTTATCGTCAAAAAACAATGGTAATTGATGCCAATTCTCGTACACTTTGCGGTTTTGACAAGAATGTCAATCTTTCTTTTCATTTATGATTATATCATGGCCTCCTTATATTATAGGTAGTCAATTTAAGCAACGTAAATAATACCGTTTCTGTTAGAATGAGTAAATTTTGGTTTCACGGTTAATTTACTAAAAAACTGTTGGTTAGAAAGATATCAAATAGGGTATTTTCTGAAAGCTGGCGATGTTATCTTTAATATGACAGTAAAATATATGGGGTGTTCCATTTAAAAAAATTCAATCCAAGGTAAATTTGCAAAACTTGACCACCCTGTATAACAGTAAATAATTTTAAACGACTTACAAGCGATTATTGTAATCCTAGATACAATACATTTTATAGAATATTTGGTTTTTCCATACCTGCTTCAATTGTTTGCAAAAAATGGCCGGAGTATAACCCTTTTTTCCACTTTAACCTCGTCCCATTCCCTTGATATAAATTTTAGACCCAACAAACCTCATATTAAAATGATCGTAACGAATAGGAGAATCAACTAAAATAATAATATACCGAATGTACCATTTAAAAAAACACAAGTTTGGTTCACCACGAACTTTTCAGACCACCCTGTATAATGGGTATAATTTTAAAACACAGCGTTCTTGACTATCAATCATATCCCAAAAATGTTTTTTCAAATTCCTCTCCGTTTGCCCACAATCGTCCACCCCATCTTGGTTGCACCACCCTGTATGTGACAATACAGTATATACATACTTAAAACTACTGACTGACTGAAATTAAATTTCGTTTTGCTGCTGTTGCTCGTCATATATATTGTTTTTATTGGGTTAAAAAACAAGGTGTTTTATATTGTTATTATTTTGGTATGTGGAACGAGCGCATTTATTTTATATTTTTGTAATTAGTGTACCTATTATTATTTCATTTAAGATAAAATGTAGAAAATTGAACAATCTTTTTATTTTTGCAAATTGCCATTTAATTTTAAAATTTAAATTTAGATTTACGAGAAAATTGCAGAATATATGCAGTTATTTTATTACGTTGTAATATATTTGGTTTAATTTTTTAATTTCCGTTTTGTCATTAATTGAATTTTCGTATTTTTTAATGTACATCATTTCCAAGAATTCCCTTTATTTCTGATTTATTTCAGTTTTTAAGATTTGTGTGTCTTTATAATTAAATTTATGGGATGTTTCATTCTCATGTTTTGTTAATGAAGTTTTATTTTTTTTATCATATTTATGCCCATTTAAGCGATTTTTGAGGTATTGTGTAGTCTGACCGATGTATACTCCAGGACAGTCTTTACAAGGTATTTTATATATGGTGTGTGCTTTTGATTGGTTGGAGTTGGGGTTTTGAGAGAACTAAAAAATTTTTTTTGGAAGGTGTAACTTTTGTGGCATACGGTTATATTATGTTTATCAAAAATAGTTTTTTTATTTTCTGAAAGGCCTTGTACGTATGGGATTGATAGAAACTTATTTTTATCTGTATTTTTTTCGGTTGGTATAATTTGATTTGGGCTGCTTATTTTATGCAATCTAGAATTAAATATAGAGTCAATTAATTTTTTTGAATAGCTATTTTGAATTAAGATATTTTTAGCTTTTCTTATTGCTTGTGGTTGATATTTTACATTGCTTAATTTTATTGCTCTATCGGCTAGCCCGATAATAACTGATTTTTTTTGGTTCATTGGATGTTGAGAAAAATAATTTACATATCTGCCTGACCATGTGCTTTTTGTATACCATTCTGTTTCGATAATGTTGTTCTTATTATGTAATGTCATATCTAGAAAGTTTATTTGAGAATTGTTTTCAGTTTCGATAGTGAATTTCAGCTTTTCATGAAAATTGTTAAAGGCGTTTAAAATATAATTGCATTTGTCTCTGGGAATTAATAAGGTTATACAATCATCGACGTACCTATAGAAGAATGGAAGAGGAATATCTAATTTTTCGATTATATTGCGTTCTAACTCTTCCATAACTAATTGTGCTACCACACCAGATATAGGGGAACCCATTGCGCATCCCTCTACTTGTTTATAAAAATTATTTTTGTACATGAAAAATGTGGACTTTAAAGTTAATTCGATAGCAATTAGAAATTCTTCCATGGGTATATCTGTAAATTTTTTAATTTCAGACCATTTTTTTTCAATAAGTTGGAGGGCTAGTTCTATTGGTACATTTGTGTATAAAGAGACCACATCAAGTGAGATTAGAATATTATTTTGTGGTACGGGAAAATTATTTATTTTTTCTTTGAAATCCCAGGAATCTTTAATGTAAGTAGCGCTTTTGTTTATGATATTCTCTAGAATTCGTTTTAAAAATTTAGAGAGGTTGTTTAGTGGTGATTGTATACAAGAGACAATTGGTCGCATTGGAATGCCTTCCTTGTGTAATTTTGGCAATCCGTATAATTTTGGTGTTTGAGCATTATGGATTTTTAAGTCTTTTGCACAACTAGGTGATATGTAGTTTTTGTTTTCCCAACGCGTAACAAGTTCGTTATTTCTTTTTTGAAAAATATTTGTAGGATCTGTGTTTATTTTTTTGTAAGTATCTATGTCATTTAAAAGTAATTCCATTTTATTATCGTATTCTGTCGTGTTCATGATAACGGTTTTATTTGATTTGTCAGGTCGTATAATTTTTAGGTTAGAATTATTTTTCAGAAAAATATTAGTTTTTTTATTTTATTATATAGTTCCTTGTTTATATCGTTATGTTTGATTTTATATTGGTTACATTTGAGTTTATTTTGATAAGTTTTGAGGGTGTTATAACAATTTGCTCTGATTTTATCTTTTTCGTTATTATTAAGGTTACTAATTGATGTTTCGACGGATGATATTATATCAGGAATAGGGAGTTCATTGGAATTTGTTATTGGAAAAGCAAAATTAGATCCCAAACTTAATATATCAATTGCATATTCTGGAATTTCAGTGTCGGTAAGATTTTCGATCCATTCTTTTTGTACATTAATTTTTTTTGGATTAGTTTTATTTTTTTTCTCAATTAACATTTTAATTTTGTTTATATTTTTTGTTTTGATTTTTTCAAATAAATAAAATAAATAAATAAATAAATAAAGCTTTATTTAGCACTTGGCTATTTAAACTAGTTTTACAATAATATAATTTATATTTATATTAATTATATACCTTAACTTAACAAACCTACAGTATACATATATATCACCCCATTTTTACCTAGACACAAAGAAAAAAAAATCTATTTATTAAGATAAAATTTTTTAATATTGTTTATAAATAATTTTAGTTTCTTTATTTCTTTAATCTGTGTTGGAAGAGCATTAAAAAGTCGTAGACCATTACCAAATAAATGTTTTTGCATGTACGTACTTCGTTCGAACTGAATTTCATAGTTGTTTCTTGAACGAATATTATATGTATATCTTTCGGATCTTGGTATTAGGAAATGTTGTAGGTAAGACGGCATTAAATTATTTTTAATTTTAAACAATATTACAATATTTGACACTTCAATAATCTGCTCAACACTAAGCCATCCTAGTGATTTCAACATAAAATTTATAGGTGTATACCTGTTACATCCCAAAATAATCCGCATGACTTTGTTTTGTAAAAGTTGTAATCTGTTCATTTTCACTTTATTGCATGCCAAAAGTAAAGAATTACAGTAATTAAAATGTGGATAAAGTATAGTGTTATAAATTAGTAGTTTGGACCAATAACTTAAATTTTCAGATATTCTATAGAAAAAACCTATCTTTTTACCTAATTTTTTGCATATGAAATTAATGTGAGTAGAGAACTTAAGTTGAGGATCAAAAATAACTCCCAAATATTTCATTTGATCAACTACATCAATTTTATGGTCATCAATATATACATTATACTCACTGTCACTGTATGACTTACAATTAAGCTTGCTACCTAACACCATATATTTTGTTTTTTCAGAATTAAGTTTTAATTTATTTACACAAAGCCAATTAAACAATATAGACAATTCAGAATTTAAGTCACTAACCATCTGAGCGTAGTCTTTTCCAGTTACTGAAATTAGGGTATCGTCTGCAAATAAGCTTAGAAATGATTTTTTTTAGTATTTTATGTAAATCGTTTATATAAACAACAAACAACAACGGCCCCAGGACACTACCCTGGGGGACCCCTATGTCGTTCCTTACAAGTCCCGATAAGACACCTCTCACTTTTGTTTTATGGTATGTGTCACATAAATAATTTCTGAGCCATTTAACCGCACCTGACAACACGCCATAGCTTTTAAGTTTCTTTATTAAATCATCGCGGCTGATGGTCTCGAACGCACGTTTGAGATCCACAAAGACACTGAGAACCACATTGCCATCATTTATGTCCTTACGCCACTTTGTACATACATACTGAAGTGCAGATTCGCATGAGTGGTTTTCTCGGAACCCCGATTGGCCCGAGAAAATATAGTTATTTTTCTCAAAATAAGTCCGAAGCTGTCTGTATACCACTGTTTCCAGGATCTTGTCGACGACTGGTAACAAATTGATAGGTCTGAACTCTCCTGGCTGGGTTGGATTCTGTATCTTTGGTATTGGCACTATAACACTAACTTTAACGTCTTTTGGTATTTGTCCTGTTGATAATGAGGTATTAACCAAATGAAGAAGGGGATAGCCAACTTGTCCAAAAACACCCTTCAGAAACTTTATATTAAATAGTTCATCAGAAGTTAATTTATTTTTCAATGACATAACTATGTTTCTTAGTTGGGATAAATTTATTAAGCTGAAATTATTTAGCTCATTATCACGATCACAACCGACACTTTCGAATTTATTATCATGCTTTGATATACTTTCTGCTATTTCTCTGATGCTATTGGCATAGTAGGTATTAAAATTGTCTTCTAAGGTACCGGTATCATTCTGGAACAAAACATTCTCGAACACACCATCCTGACCCCTTCCATTACCCACCAAGTCCTTTAATGTACGCCACATTTTTTTGGTGTTACCTTTACAACTGTCTATATTTTTTTCATAGAAAGCCTTTTTTTCACTTCTTATGATTGAAACAACTTTATTTCTTTTATTTTTGTAATCAGTCCAATCGTTTTCCGTTTTTCTCAATTGAAATTTTTTGTAATCAATATCCCTTTCCTTTTGTGATGTTTTAATCCTATTTGTGATCCAAGGCACTGTACAAACACTAATGTTTTTTTTGGGCGCTACTTTTTCCACTGCCTCGGTAATATTACTTAAAAAATCTGCATAGAGTACATCCACATTAGTAGAGCTGTAATTCCACTCTTTGCCAATCAGTTCTAATCTAATTTTGTCCATGTTTTCTTCCTTAAGATTACGCACACATTTATATTCATATTTTTTTATGCATTTTTCTTCTTTTATCCAGGTTCCAATAGCCATGTGATCCGACAGTTGTGGAAAATCCCTTGCCGATTCTCTCAGATTATAGTCATTAGTGAACAAAAGATCAATCAATGTCGAAGTGTTCAAGGACACACGTGTATTGTTTTCAATTATTTGTCTCAAACCAGCATCTTTGCCTATTTCTTCTAGTTTTCTTTTATTTGTAGAGTTAGATCTCCAGTCTATGTTGAAATCTCCCATAAAAATGGACTTATATGATGCAATGCTTGAATCATTAACTAAGTCATCCCAAAAATGCATGAACACATCGGCACTGCCATTTGGTGAGCGGTATACGGCCCCTATTACAATGTCCTGTGTTTTAAGTTTTATTCTTACTAATATTGCCCAATAGTGGCCCGGGCTCGATGTACTCTTTACAATATAGGCAGGTACAGTATTCTTAACATACATTATTACACCACCAGTATGACGACTTTGTGAAAAACATATGAAATGTTTATATCCAGGAATTCCGATCTCATTGTCTTGAAAGCCCTCTGTTATGTGAGTTTCCGTCAAACATCCAACAAGAGGCCTTTTTTCATAGAATAAATTTAATATCTCAGGCATTTTACTGCTTTGACCTGCTATATTTAGGCAAAAACACAGTTCTTCTTCATATAACATTAGTTGCTATTCATACTGAATTTTTTGCTTAGACTTTTCTATTTCTCTTTGATAACACCTGCATTTTCTATCGAAAACCGAGTGATTGTAGTCAACGTCTGGAATTTTCAAAACTTCCTTAGCATATTTACAATTTGTACAAATTTTTACATCGGCGATACAATTTCTAAGTTCGTGCTCGCCGCTACAGTTGTGGCAAACATGATTTATTTGTCTACAATCTCCAGCCATATGTCCATACTTCCAGCATTTAAAGCATCTTAGGACACTTACAAATTCGTGTACTGGAAAACTTTCCCACCCATAGCAAATTCTTTGTGATTCAATTAAAAATTCAAAGGCCTCTTTAGAGATTTCTAGAATAACATTATATACCTGTTTTCCTTTCGGGGTATACTTCTTTACAAAATTTATTTGTGGATCCTTAATGTGCTGCATTTTATTTTTGACACTATCTATAAACACATCAGTGTTTATCAGATAGTTTTCAGGTATTCCAACGACAATAACCTTGGGTTTTTTCATTTGCGGAATTTTTATATCGTATTTATCAGCTAAGGTTTGAGAAACTACCTGCTTTAATTTTAACAATGATTCCTGCGTATCGCATTCGATGCGAACACTGCCGTGTGCCGCTGCTACAATTTTATTTACATTAATGTTTATTCCGGATGGGTCGATATTTTGTATGATATCACTTTTTGTTACTTTACTGTCCTGGGTACCATTTCTCGGTTTTATGATTAGTGGCGGATTTCTCGGTAAATTTTTATTCATGACCACTTCACTCCATTTCTTATCACTACGAATATTAATCGACTGCACAGTTTTTAAACATTCAGATGTATTTTCTAGTATTTCGTTACTTTTTTGTTCAATGGCGGAAAGTTTTGCCCCAATTCTTAAACATTGAACTGCCTCGGGTAAACAATTGTCAAATAAGAACCACAGGTTCTCACAATCAGCTATACTTTTACTAACACTGTCTTTTAACCTTACACACACATTGTGAAACACTTTTTTACAATAATTACATTTTATCTGTTTACTATTTACGACAAAATTATCGGAGCAAACCGGACACGTCTGGTCGCCAAGCATTTTGAACTGATACTGATTAAAGATTCATATTTTTTGTTTTCGTTATTTAAAATTTTATTAAAATCATTAGTAGGAATTGTTTGTTGTAGTTTGTTTTTGATTTGAGAGATTTTAGTTTCTAGGTGCTTTATATTAATGGTGTCGCTAATTAGTAATTTTAAGGTTTGTAATTTAAAGACATTTAAGATATTTTCACTAAATTTCCTTCCTAGGTTAGCTGCTGAGAATACAATATGTTTAGTTTTTATGTTTAAAAATACAGGAAAAATGTTTTCGGTTTTACATCTCAGTAAAAATTGCCTTCTATTCTTTTGGTTTGCTAGTTTTCGATAATATTTTGAAAGTTCTTTAAGATCATTGTTGTTGTCTTGGTTGAAGATAGTCTCAAATTGTTCAATAGGTTGCAGTATTTCACCCATTCTGCGTTTATATTTTTATATGGAGTTTCTGGACCAATTGATTTATATTCTTAGGAGATTTTCTTGGGTTTTTGGTCTGAATTATCTTTTTGAAAAATAAAACTTGTTTATTCTTCGGAAATCATTTTAATTTGTTTTTTTTTTTTTTTTTTTTCTTTTTTTCCCAAACGTTTCGGCAACATTCCTTCATCAGTGGATTCTAATACAGGTCACTAAAACTAACAAACAATGCTGTTTTGGATTCTTACTTATAACCATGTCTACTTTTTTCTTTTTTTTTTTTTTTTGTTTTGTGTAAGAGGATAAAAATGTTCTTTTTTATATATATACATCCATACATAAGTCCACCCCTGCACAGATATATACCTATATACAGAAATTTAATAAACACGTATAACCTAATTAATATTACTTTTTTTTTTATTTTTAAAACAAAACGTTCAAATTGGATATATAATTATACTATAACTCACCTAAGAAGGTAATTTTTTTTAATCCATTTACAAATGGGATATATACACTTAAAATTTGTTCTACATATATGTGACAATACAGTATATACATACTTAAAACTACTGACTGACTGAAATTAAAATTTCGTTTTGCTGCTGTTGCTCGTCATATATATTATTTTTATTGGGTTAAAAAACAAGGTGTTTTATATTGTTATTATTTTGGTATGTGGAACGAGCGCATTTATTTTATATTTTTGTAACTAGTGTACCTATTATTATTTCATTTAGGATAAAATGTAGAAAATTGAACAATCTTTTTATTTTTGCAAATTGCCATTTAATTTTAAAATTTAAATTTAGATTTACGAGAAAATTGCAGAATATATGCAGTTATTTTATTACGTTGTAATATATTTGGTTTAAGTTTTTAATTTCCGTTTTGTCATTAATTGAATTTTCGTGTTTTTTAATGTACATCATTTCCAAGAATTCCCTTTTTTTCTGATTTATTTCAGTTTTTAAGATTTGTGTGTCCTTATAATTAAATTTATGGGATGTTTCATTCTCATGTTTTGTTAATGAAGTTTTATTTTTTTTTTATCATATTTATGCCCATTTAAGCGATTTTTGAGGTATTGTGTAGTCTGACCGATGTATGCTCCAGGACAGTCTTTACAAGGTATTTAAGTTTGGCTATTTGTCCTACTAATTCACCATATGATATTGTAAATTCTGATTCGCAAGAAAAACAAATTGATCAAAATTTAAGTTCGGCTATATCTTCTATTAATTCACCATATGCTATTGTAAATTCTGATCCGCAAGAAAAACAAATTGATGCAAATTTAACTTCGGATATTTCTCCTAATAATTCACCAGTTGAACAAAATTCAATTTCGAAACCATCATTTATCATTAAAAAAAAATTTAAAATTAATAAAAAAAATAAAAAACAAATAGCAAACCTTAAGTGTCTGGGTTTCGCTATTCAAAATTTAACTAATTTGATCACAATTAAAAAGAGAGGCGAAAGTACGGTGAATTATGTTAAACAGGCCTTTGACAAATTAGTTGACTCATTTGAAGAAATGGATTCATAAAGTCAATTAATTTCTATTGCTTTTTTCAAAATTTGACTATAACTAAATAAAAATGCACAATATTAATTTTATTATTATACAAAGAACTTCAAAAATGCAATTGCTTTTTTCAAAATTTGACTATAACTAAATAGAATTGCACAATATTAATTTTATTATTATTATTATGCAGAAAACTTCAGAAATGCATAAGTGTGTAACATGTAATAAAGTCTTTACTAGAAAGGATAATTTACTGCGACATATTAAAAAACATGTTAACGGAAATTCCACAAAACTCAACAGTTGGTTGAAAAAACCAAAGCTTGTTAATGGTAAGAACATTTTATTTTTCATGTCATATTTTGTAAAATATTTTGTAAAATATTTTTTTCTTAATTTATATAGATTCTACAAATATTGTAAAATATTGTAAAGAATGCAAGAAAAATATAAACCAAAGTCTATGGGGTGGACATCTTCGATCTAGTGTGCACAAGAACAATTCCAAAATAGGCTTGGAGGAAGGTGTTGAAATTATCAAGTCAGCATTCAGGGAACGAATAATATCTTATAGGATTTCCTCACACCAAAACTTCATAAATGTGAAAGAATATTTTCAACATTTGGAATACAAAATTGCACATCTAATAGATCAAGAACTGCAGAAACATAAATGTATCAAGCTAAATATGGAACTGTTCGGTTTCTATTTTAACCCCAGCAGCGACAGCTATGATGTCAAATCTTTTAATGCGCCGTTCCAAGTCATTTGCCAGGGATATCAGAAAAAAGAACTGTTAGAGCAAATCTGCACCATTATTGACCAGAAAGCTGACGAATTTGCAGAAAGAGATTCAGGTAAAGAATTTATTTTCGATTTTA
Organism: Kuschelorhynchus macadamiae; assembly: GCA_030620095.1. NCBI lineage: Eukaryota > Metazoa > Arthropoda > Insecta > Coleoptera > Curculionidae > Kuschelorhynchus > Kuschelorhynchus macadamiae. The sequence continues at coordinate 14,779 of JAUTXW010000033.1, forward strand.
CAACAGCAACAAAAAAAGTAATTTTTTAATTTTTACGTTGCAGGATGGGCTTTGATGAATTTACTTCATTTGGAAATTAATGTTAACAAGCACAATCCGCTGAGAGCCTCATCTTTTATCGAACTTCCTCAAGAGATCAAGAGACGTCAAGCTGTGATCAACATTAGGAATGATGACAACTTTTGCTTCGCCTGGGCAGTTGTGTCTGCTCTTCACCAACCACGCGGATTAGATTTTGAAACTTCATCCTACCCACACTACTCTTCTGTTTTGGATATGTCAGGTATAGAATTTCCAATGTTGCTAAAGAACATTAAGATTTTTGAAGAAAAAAATAACATTTCTATTAATGTATATGGATTAGAAATTATAAATCCTAAAAAGGGGTATGAAGTAATTGGTCCACTTTATTATTCATCGAATAAAAAAAATCAACATGTCAATTTATTGTTAATAAGTGATGATGATGAAAAAACTTTTCATTATTGCTATATTAAAGATTTATCAAAACTAGTTTCTGCACAAATTTCTAAACATCACGGAAAAAAATATATTTGCGATGGTTGTTTACAATATTTCCCTACAGAAGAAAATTTATTACAACACAATAGCTATGATTGTGATCATTTACGAATTAACCTACCTTCTAAAGAATTAATAAAAGATAAGTTTGGAAACTATTCATATGATAATATTTTGAAATTTGTAAATTATCATAAACAAATGAAAGTTCCTTTCGTAGTGTATGCAGATTTTGAATGCATTTTAAAGCCTTTAAATAATGACAATGTTGATAGAAATCCTAATACTTCATACACCTTAAAACAATATGAACATATTCCACATTCATTTGCCTATTACATTAAATGTTCCTTCGACGATAATTATTCTAAATTTGAAAAATATAGAGGTCAAAATTGTGATACATTATTTATAAATTCTTTAGAAAGAGATGTGTATACCATATACAATAAATATTTAAAGGCTCCTAAAAAAATGATCCCTTTGAACGAACTGGACAAAATTTATCATAACTATGAAAAAGTTTGTCATATTTGTAATAAACCTCTTTTAAATGACAGGGTTGCAGATCATTGTCATATAACCGGTCTTTATAGAGATCCAGCTCATTCACTCTGCAACATAAATTACAGAATACCTAACTTTATTCCAGTTATATTGCATAATTTGCGTAATTATGATTCTCATCTATTTCTTAAAAAATTATGCTTAAACAAAGAACAACTAAAAGTTATCGCACAAAACAAGGAAAAATATATTTCATTTGAAAAGCTTATTCATGTGGATAACTATTTTGATAAAAAGACACAAAAGGCTAAGAAAAAAAATATATCATTAAGGTTTATTGATTCTTTTCAATTTCTATCCCATTCTTTATCAAAACTCTCTGAAAGCTTAAAAGATGAACAATGTAAGGAAATAAAAAAAATTTTCAATGATGAAGAAAGATTTAAACTTATTCGGCAAAAAGGTGTATTTCCTTACAGTTATATTGATGATTATTTAAAATTAGAAGAAACAACTTTACCTCAGAAAAACCAATTTTATAATACTTTAACGGATGAGCACATCAGTGATGCAGAATACCAAAGAGCTGTAAAGGTTTGGCAATTGTTTAAATGTGAATCTCTTGGTCAATACTCCGACGTTTACTTACTCTCTGATACTTTACTTTTGGCAGATATTTTTGAAAATTTTAGAAGCACTTGTTTATCCACATATAAGCTCGATCCAGCTCATTTTTACACTTTTCCAGGTTTATATTGGGAGGCGTGTTTGCGTTATACTGGAATAGAGTTATAATTGTTAACTGATCCAGATATGATACACTTTTTCAAAAAAAGCGTTCGCGGTGGTGTGAGCCCTTGCATTTGTAGAAAATCTGAAGCTAATAACCCATTTCTTTTAAATTTTGATCCTTTAAAGCCAACTAAATACATAATTTATTATGATGCAACAAATTTGTATGGTTATGCAATGTCACAGCACATTCCAACGGGAGATTTTGTTTGGTTAACAGATAAAGAAATCAATGATTTAAATATTATGAATATTTCTAAAAAATCTAATAAGGGATATGTTTTAGAAGTTGATTTAGAATATCCTACAAGTCTACATTCCTATCATAACGATTTTCCGTTTTGTCCAGAAAACTTTAAACCGCCAAATTCTAAATGCATAAAATTAATACCCAATTTAAATGATAAATCAAAATATGTTATTCACTATCAATTATTAAAACAATGTTTGGAACATGGACTCAAGTTAACTAAAGTTCATAGAGTTTTACAGTTTTCTCAATCTGATTGGTTGAAAAAATATATAGACTTGAATTCAAGATTAAGAAATGATTCAAAGAATGAATTTGATCGTAATACTTACAAGTTGGCAAATAATAGTATTTATGGCAAGACTATGGAAAATGTTGATAGGAGAATTGACGTAAGACTTGTTACAGAGTGGGAAAAAAATAGAAGAAAAGATGGTGCTGAGAATTTAACTGCAAAACCATATTTCAAGGACTTAACAATATTTTCTGAAAACTTGGTAGCTATTCAAATGCAAAAGATTCAAGTTACTTACAATAAACCAATATATGTAGGCTTCTCAATATTAGATATATCTAAAACTGTCATGTATGATTTCTTTTATAATTTTTTAAAACCTCTTTATCAGGAAAATATTTCACTTTTATACACCGATACCGATTCGTTCATTTTAGAAGTCACAACTCCAAATATTTATTCTGACATGATAAAAAATATTCACAAATTTGATACATCTAATTATGAATTTAATAATATTCATGAAATGCCTATTACAAAGTCAGTTATAGGAAAATTCAAAGATGAATATGCTGGTGAACCCATTACTGCTTTCTTTGGTACTGGAGCAAAAGCATATTGTATTAAAACGGAAAACAGTTTAACAAAAAAAGCAAAAGGTGTTAAAAAAAGTGCAATTAAAAAGCAGTTGGATTTTATTCATTATAAAGATGTTGTTGAAAATCATTCTAAAACCTTTTGTTCAATGTATGTTTTTCGATCTAGACAACATACAATTTTTACAGAGTTAATTAATAAATTGGCTTTGAGTTCCGAAGATGATAAGCGGTATAAAATTCCCTATAGTTTTAATACATTAGCTTGGGGACACCAAGATATTGCTTTGTATCAATGGAATGCAGAACATGAAGATTTAGATATATTTATGTAGATATTATAAGGTATTTAAATTTGTTGTTTTTGAAACCAAAGTTAGTCTTCATAAGTCTTTCACAAAATGTGCTTAGAAACTTTTGACAAAGAAATTGATAACAGTTATTTTAAAACATATGAAAAACGACTTTCCACTTTTAAAAAATGGAAAGGAAAATTGAGACCAGAAGTGTTAGCTGGAGCTGGCTTTTACTATACTTCAATCAATGATATTTGTAAATGTTTTTATTGTGGTATTGAAAATTTTAATTGGTTAAGTTATGATGATCCTATTGTGGAGCATAAGAAATTTGCTAGGAATTGTGATTTAAATAACTGTTTATGGAAAAATAGGAATCGAATAATTGTAACCATTCAAAATAAGTCTTCAAGCTACACATTTTATATAGTATTATTAATATCCTTATTTATGAACTTTTACATATATTTAAATTAAGTATTTTATTGTTATTTTTTTACAACTGCTTTTGCTTTCGTGGTGAAAGTATCTGCTTAATGTTAATAAATTTGGAATATAATTATTAATTTGTTTTAATGACTATCAGTAGATCTCAATTTATTCTTCTTTATTTTATTTTCCAAAATGTTTTTTATGTTCATCATCCCCCTGGCGTAACACAGTGTGAAATATGTTTTTCTAATAAAACAGACGTCACTCTAAGTAAATATTGTAAATTTATGAAAATTGGATTAATTAACAATAGTACAATTAGTTGGATGGAACGAATAAATGGAAATGAAAATGCAAGTAAATTTTTTAAAATTTTGTATCATTATCCAAATCGATCTATTTTTGATACAAATTGGATAGAAAGGTTAGAGTTTAAAAATAATCAGTTACAAATTTTAACCCCCAACTGTACCAATTATTATGACGGATTCAAAAATTATTACTTTTCCATCATTAGTGTTACATTAAACTTTGCATTATTTTTATACATTACCATTTTAATTATTTATCTTTATTACAAATTTCAAACTGGAAATCTATTTTTTCATTAATCCATTTTAATCGAAACTTTAAAGAAAGTGGGGATGAGAATATTTAAGTACAAGAATAACACAATATGTTTCAGTCTCGTTTAGTCATTATAAACAACGCCGTGGTTCATAAACCTTTGGAAACGCTTCTTAATTCAAAAATTTATTTTTTAAATAATTCTTTGTCAAAATTTGTTCTTGTTGGCATTAGTTTAAATGATTTTTCTCCAAAAATTGTAATTGGTGGAAAAACTGGATTTTCAATCGCACTAACCGAAGAAAATTGGAATGACATTTGTGTTCATCAAGGAATTATTGTAAACAATTTCTACTTTCCTCAAGTTGATCAAACCAGTGTGAATATAAACAACATTCATATGCAGGTTCAGAAAATAAATGATACCCCTGTTCTACAAATTACAAAAGGCCCACACTTCATATACTTAGGACAAGAGTCTTTGGACAATTTGTGGCGATTAAAGGAAATTATTGATTATAGATTATCTATACTTAAAAGGCAAGAATTCAATACATATTTCAAAATATTTCAAAATAATATTTCAGCTGATTGTGGCGACTTGTGTACGCATGTTTATAATATAATAAGTCCAACAGAAAATCCTAACAGTGAAAATGTTTCAACTATGATGGAATTACTTGCTTTATATCCTGAACAAATGGAAAACAAATTGAAGCAAAATGGAACAAAACGAAAATATTACGAAGAAAACAATGAAAATGGATCAAAAAGAAAATATTACGAAGAAAACAATATCTTTTCTGGAAGAGAACAATAAGGTGCATGTGTTAGTGAAGTGGAGCTTTGCTTACAGACAAGACCGTAGGAGTAACTTTCAGATGTGGTACTTAGATAGACTCCGTTTTGAAAAAAGAATAAATGATTGTAAACTTATTCTAGATTCGATATTATCTGAGGAACATAGAAATAAAATATATTTGACACGTTTTAATAAAAATTGTATTTGATGTTTTACTTAATAAAATTTTAGTTTAGTAAATGTGAATTTTATTTGAAATTAATTAGCACATTAAGACTTTGTAATTTGTATCAGCTAAAGCATAAAGTGAGGAACAGAAATAAAACAAATTTAACTAAAATTTAATTTCAATTTAATTAAACAATATTTTTTTTATCAATCCATGTATTATATTTTTTATCAAGTCCTAACCATTTCACATAAACTTTGTTTCCTTTCCTTCTCAAAATCTTCTCAATAAGATACACATCGGTATGCTTTACTTTTAGTAATTCTTGCTCATAAAAACCACCCAGAATGTCCTGATTATCTTCGTCTTGAATTAAATATGTCCAAGGGTTTGTCATCTTAACTTCTTTAATGTGGAATATCTCATTTGACCAATTTGGTGTGTAACCTTTTGAAAATGCCTCTCGATGCTTGCTTATTCGTACGTGATCACCCACTTTAAACTTTGGAGATTTTATATCTAACGTTTTAGCATGAGTAAATGCAGATTTCAAGATTCTATTTTCATTTGTTTTATTTACTTGTTTTGGCTTCATTCCTATTGAAGAATGTTTTGTATTGTTATAATCTTTTACAATATCCGCTAATATATTAAACCATTTGTAATTTCCTTGAATGCTAAATATTTTCCACATATTATTCTTTAAAGTCCTGTTCACTCTTTCTACTATACTCGCTTTCAAATTGGAAAACGTGCTATAATGGTTAATTCGAAATTGTTGCATCAAATTTTGAAAATGTACATTGAAAAACTCTCTCCCTCTATCCGTTTGCAAGTTTTTTGGTGGAGTTTTTGCACTGATTAATATTTTTTTCATTGCCGCTGTTACGTCTTTTCCAGATTTAGATTTTAACGGTTCGGCCCAAACATACTTAGAAAATACATTTATGGTAATCAAGATATATTTAAATCCCTTATTAAATTTGGCATAGGGTAACATTTCAACCAAATCAGCTTGAAAAAGATCATTTAACCCTTTCACTACCACCCTTCTGCGTTTGTAGTTTTTTCTAGCAGGTTTATGTAATTCATTAACGACTTGTTGTTTAACGGTTGTCATGACAACAAACTTGTTTATTCAATTTTAAGGAAGTTCACTTTCTATGTTTTGTAATAATTCGAAATATAACTTTTATATGTTTTTTCCCATTCATTCAATTTATCAATTTGTATTGTATAACTTTTTTCATTTAAAATTTTACTAATTTTAGTAATCTCCTTTTCTAACGCATTAAAGGATTTTTTTATCTCTCCAGTTAAGAAAGTAGTTGATCTACTATCACTATTTTTTAATTCCTCCTCTGTTTTATTTAATTCTTGTTCTAATTTTTTAATTACACTGGACATTATATTTTCCAAGGAAATATATTGTTGATTTTCTTCCAAAGTGAGTTGGTCAATTGTTCTACTGTTAAGAATGCTATTTTGATTTCTTTTTTTTTCATCATCTAACCTTTTTATAAAAGTTCTTAATTGTTTAATTTTTTCCTTGTGTTTTTCAATTATTACTTCTCTTATATTTGTTTCCATTATTTTATTAATTTTGTTGATATCATCACTTAATTTTTTGTCTTCCTTTTTAACATGTTCATTTAAAAATTGCAAATCTTTACTTATTTGATTTAGCGTTAGCAACTGTTTATTAACGTTTTCAATTGAGGTATAGCATCCTTTAATCTGGTTTTCATACTTTAAAAAATTTTCATCAAAAACCTTAAGCTTTTTAGCAAAGATTTCATTATTTGTTTCATTTTCACCTAATCTCCTTTTTAAATTATTAATGTCACTTATTCTCTCTTGATTTTGTTTTGAAATATGGTGTCCAAATTTATCAACTGTCATGTTGAGCTTTCATTAAACAATAAATATGATTATATTTGATAGCTGTTATTTATAGTATTACTTTATCTTCTCTTAATTCTTCAATAATAGAGATAATCTCGTTACTATGAGCATTATTTCCCGCATCACTTGATGAAATTAATAAACGTAGCCTATCAACAATTTCGTTAACATTATTCCAGTATACATAGTCTGTATTTGATCTGTTTGTTTTCAAAATTAATCCCTTTCCTGTAGATTTGGCTCTAGTTGTTCTAAACGGAGGTTTTGGTTTGTTAAATGCTGTAATTAATCTTGGCAAGGTTTTTGTCTTTGTAATCCCCTTTCTTTGTAAATATGGTCCTATTATTGTAACATATTTGTGTGATGTATTTCTTTGAACTTGTTCATTTGAATCAAAATTCCTACGATATACATTTGTTTTAGCTAGAATGTTCATGTAATTATCTAAATCTTCCTTCTTATAACCTTTCGGTTCTTTTTTGAAAAGCAATTCGTATAAACCTGGCGTGCCTGTGTACGTTATTCCTCCCACTTTAATGTCTTTTCCAATAATTTCTACCGGTATCTGTGTTAAACCAAAAGAAAACTTATCCGTTTCGAGGTCATGAACTATTCCATAATAATGGTCAAATTTATGTTGTGTATCTTTCACACCCTCATCAATATATGATCTGGGTAATTCATGAAAATCTGCTAAGTAATCTTTATATGATGGTGTACCAACATAGGTTTGAATTGTTTTTCTAGTTTGTTCCAATATGTCTGACAAGTTTAAATTTGTTGTTGTGTCACTAGAAGGATCTGAAGTTTCTGCTATAACAGTTGATGACAATGGTTGTACTACAGGAGAGGAAGAAGTGATACTACTGTCATTTAAAAATGTTGGTAGTTCTGTAGGGAGTGACGGAGTTTTTCCTGTTTTCTGAATATTTTTCGTCGGAGTTGATGTTTTATAAAGCTTTGTAGGTGTTTTGAAATCTTCATACTTTGAAACTCTTTCTTCTTTTAAATCGAATGGTTCGGATTTACCAATACTTGAAATTAGCTGTTTAAGTGGTTGTGTTATTGGTCTATAAGTTTGTTCTAATTCGGACTGAGCAGTAGAAGTAGCTAATTTCAAGCTTTGATATTTCTGCTTCACGGCTTGTCTCGATCTTATTAATTCTCGAGCTAAACGTTTATCCATGCTGTACAAGTTTTAAATGAAATAAAACTGCAAATTTTTTACTTTTATAAATATATAAAGGAATCGAATTTACTCCTATATCTGCCGTGATTTACTTCACAATCTTTGTCAATTACAAGAAAGCCATATGGATCCATCCAACAGTTAGCACAAATATTTTTAAACTGATCAAATGTCATATCCAATATACAGTGGTCATTATATATATGTTTTAAACTCAAACAGTCCTGTTTAAATAAAATTAATAAGTTTGCATTTTCTCGAATTAGACGTTTAAGGATTGAGGAATATCCTTGAAAAATAAAAAAACAATCGGTGTTTCTATGCCTTCCATGCGTGAAATAGTCCCTAATAATAGATTGATTATGACAAGGAATATCATCAAAAATGATAACGGAATTTGGCTTTATCTCATGAGGTGAAATAATGTTCTCATCGCTATCATATTCAAAGTATCCAATTTCTTTCATAGGTTTTAACAACTTTCTTAAATATTCATATTTTGGTTGATCTAATGACTTTGAATAAACATAGACATTTTCAAACCTAATTCCATTTGGATGCTCGAGCAGTGTAAGCATAACGTTGGTTTTACCGCTACCACTGCAACCAACTATAAGCCCTCTTTTTGAACCACCGCAAAATAAGTCACCATGCTTTCTCAACTGTTTACTTAAAATTTTTTCATCATGATTATTTACTGGTAATGAGAATTTTTGTTTTTCAATCCTCATTCTTAATCACACTAGTAAATATTTTTAGCTGTAAAAGTATTTATACCAGAAAAATGTCAATGTGCTTTTAGTATAAAAAGAACTTCAATGACTGTAAGTCGCCATAAGTTGAAAAAAACTATTAAAACACGTAATAGAAAAGGCTCTGGTTTAGTAAATAAATTAATTAGCAAACTACCTTTCGAAGTTCATATACCAGGATATAATTATTGTGGTCCCGGCACCAACTTGGAAAAAAGATTAACTAGAGGTGACGTTGGTATAAATCCATTGGATTCCGCTTGCAAAGAACATGATATATCTTACTCTCAGACTGAAGATTTATCAAAAAGACACATATCTGACCAAATATTAGAAAAAAAAGCCTGGGATAGGGTAAAAGCTAAAGATTCTTCTATTGGTGAAAAAATTGCAGCTTTAAGTGTTGCAGGAATAATGAAGGGTAAAAGAAAGTTCGGTTTGGGATTAAAAAATACAAAAGGGGGTAAACTTAAATTGAGAAAAAAACGTATCATTCGAACACCCAAAAAAATTGGAGGATTTCTACCTCTTTTGTTTCCCATTCTTGGCGCCCTGGGTGCACTAGGTGGAGGCGCGGCAGGAATTGCTAAGGCAGTAAATGATGCTAAAGCAGCTAAACAGCAACTAGAAGAAATACATAGACATAATATTGCAATGGAAAATGCTTCTAAAGAAGGGAAAGGATTATATATTAGACCATATAAAGGAAAGGGACTATTTATTAGACCTTATAAAGGAGGATCCGTTAAAATGAAAGCAATCAGACAAAAAAAAACTCAAAATAAGTTTTCCAAAAAGAGCACTTACGAACAATGATATTATTAAATATGTAAAGCTGTTAAAAATAACTGGCTTTAGAGGTGTTTTTATGCTCGATGAACTTCCAAAAAAAATTAATCTGAAAGAATGTGGTATTGTAAATTTGGATAAAAAACAAAATAAAGGATCTCATTGGACTGCTTATATTAAAAATAACAAAAATGTAATATATTTTGATAGTTATGGAAATTTAAAACCACCTTTTGAACTTCTCAAATATTTTAATTCGAATGGCAAAGTGGATGTATTTTATACTTATGAAAATAAACAAAAATTTAATTCATATAACTGTGGTCAACTATCCCTAAAATTTTTGCAAAAAAATATATAAACTCATTATTTATTGTAATATCTCATTCATAAATAAACTGCAATGTCTACCACAATTGCCATATCAGGAAACAGTTCTGTTTTGTCTGCTGATTTTAATCCGCCCATATATTTAGAGGATGAAAAACAATATTACCTGGGTATAGCTGATTTTGAAACGTTTAGGACTATCCCCAATATAAAAGAAGGATATAATAAATTTTATATAGATAAAAAAGTAATTGTTATTCCCGACGGAACTTATGACATTACAGATATAGAAACATACATAAGAGAAAGTATAGAAGATTTATTTCCGAATGAAAAAATTTTTTTTCTTTTAAAAGCAAATGTTAATACTCTAAAAACTTTTTTAATGTGTAGTAGAATAATTGATTTTACCAAGGAAGATTCGATAGGAAAAATGTTGGGTTTTAATAGCAGGATACTAGAAGCTATGAAAGAGGAAGAATCAGATAATGTTGCAAAAATAACTAAGGTGAATGCTATTTGTATTGACTGTAATATTTGTATCGGTTCTTACAATAATGGTAAACCTGTTCATATTATTCACCAGTTTTATCCAACTGTAGCTCCAGGGTATAAAATAGTTGAATCTCCTTTGCCCATTTTGTATTTTCCAGTTAGCGTCAAAGCAATTAACAATATAACAGTTAAAATAGTTGATCAAGACGGAGAACTTATCAGTTTTAGAGGAGAAACTATAACAGTAAGGTTACATTTACAAACAAGTGAAATATAAAATGGTTGTTAGATATAATAGAGCCCTTGGGATGAGACTTGCCCCTACCACTACCAACAAAGTAGAAACTTATAAAAAGAAAAAGCCTAAACAACAGTTCAGTATCAAATCCAACACCAACAAGTTAAGACGAGATAATCGTAAATTTCTCACATCCTTGGGTTTCACTGTTTTAAAATAATGAACATATTAAACGTAAACGAAAAGCTTTATGTAGACAATTCCATCGTCAGTTCTGAGCTTCACACATATCAACCATATATTTCTTCAAAATTCGATTACAATGATGAAATAAGGATCCCAATTCAAGAACTCGATGCTTACACTCTACCATCAGATAGTTTACTTTATATCGAAGGAAAATTAACTAATACAGAAGGTAAATATAAGAAAGAATTGCTATTTATTAACAATGGTATAGCCTTTTTGTTCAGAGAAATCCGCTATGAACTAAACGGAATTACTATAGATTCAATAAGAAATGTTGGATTAGCATCAACCTTAAAAAGCTACCTTTCTCACAATACCAACGAAAGTTTAAAACTGGAAAATGCAGGTTGGTTTCCACATCGGAAAGAAGGTGATACAATTTTAGTTGATAATGATGGAAAATTCTCCGTATCCATACCACTAAAAATGCTTTTAGGATTTTTTGAAGATTACAGAAAAATTATTATGAATATGAAACAGGAATTGGTTCTTATTAGATCAACTGATGATTTAGATGGTGTTATTTTCAAAGAAGATCCGGCACACCTTGTTACTGCTCCTGACACTCCATTGGTTACTTTCGATAAAATTTATTGGAAAGTTCCTCACATTCTAGTTGATATGCCACAACAACTTGCTCTATCAAAAATATTAGAATCAAATAAAGATATATTGATAGGATTCAGCAGTTGGGAACTTGTTGAATATTCTTCTCTAACCGAAACAACCCGTCACACATGGCCGGTAAAAACAACTAGTAAACTAGAAGCTCCTCGTCATGTTGTGATTGGCTTTCAAGAAAACAGAAAAGGGAAAATTGTTAAAGATATGAGTAAATTTGACAATATTACCTTGTCAAATATTAGAGTATATTTAAATTCTGAAAGATATCCTTATCACGATTTGTACTTAAATTTCGAAGAAAACAAATTTTCTGCTTTATACGAAATGTTTGCCAACTTTAGACAGTCTTACTATGGTGTTCCAAATGAACCCATTTTTAATCCTGAACAATTCAAAAACATTAGTCCTATTACACATATTGATTGCTTCCATCAAAAAGAAACAATTCAAACGGGATCCGTAGTAATGAGAATTGAATTTGAGACACACAATGCAATTAAAAAAGATACTTCTGCTTATTGTCTTATTTTACATGACAAATTATTTAGCTACAACCCTCTTACTAAAATTGTGAAACAATTATAAACTTTATCCCCACTATTTTCATATTTCGATTTAATTTAAAGAAATTTTCAAAAGCTTTTAGTTTTAATCATGACATCAAAACTACAACTACAAATTGAAAAATTTATTTTTAAAATTAATCAACTGAAAGAAGAAATTGCAAATTATTCAAGTAAAAAAAGTCTCATTAAAAAATTTGCTGCTTTGAAAATATGAGATTGGTTATAGATATTCAAGGATTCAAAGATGAAAAAAATAAATTTATACCGAAAGAGCTTGCAGCTTTTTTCCAATGGAGTTTCTTTCACCTGATTGTCACAAGCAGGCGGTATGGTTAACGAAAAATTATCATTGTATACATTGGAATAATGGATTTACTCCATTACATCATTTCCCGAAAATAATTGAAACACTTACGAAGAAAGCAGATTTTGTTTTTGTAAAAGGAAGCGAAAAAAAGGATTTTATACAGAAATATTCTAAAAAGCATGTGATTGAAATAGATGAACAACCAGCGCTAAAGCTAATGGAACCAAAATGCTTCTATCATTCAAAATCACCTTGTATGTGTGCTTTGACAAATGTGTTATTTTTATATGACAATTGTTTTATGAATGAATAAAAATATAAAAAAAAACTTAATTACCTTTTTATTTTGCATTAACCAACCATGATTGAATACAATTAATATGATACCTTAAATCTAATTTTCTAAATTCATTTAAAAGTTCATACTCATTTTTATATTTTAAATAATCATTACAAAATTTAGCGGCTAATTTACATTGTTTCATTCGATCTATATTATTAACATATGCTGACAAATCTTGTGCTTCTGCGTCTTCTTCGCCTACAATTGATAAATATTGGAAGTATGCAGCAGATATAATAAACTCTTCATACATTTCAGTAACCATTTGCTCCATTGTAAATATTATTAAATTTATTCTTCCTTTTCAATTTCTTGAAGAATAGTATCCTCGTCAATAAATTGCTTCAAGTCTTTTAAATAGTAACCAAAGCCAATATCTTTTAGATCTTGAATAAGTTGAAAAAAATTTAATGTTTCAATGTATTTGTTGCAACAGAGGGCAGCCTTTACGAATTCCTCAGATTGATTACAATAAAAGTCTATCCACTCCGGACCACTTGCCATACAATATGAGAAATAGGTTTTTGAAAGATTACTAAATTTCTCCTCTAATAATTTAACTGCAATCAGCAACTCAGCCATTTCATTTATTTAACATAATATTTTAAATATGTAGGGGGACGTCTCTTGCGAATAGGATTAACTTTCTTTGATAATACCTGTTTTTTATCTTCGTATAATTGAAACCTCTTTTGGGTTGCAATAATAGCAGGTATAAATTGGCAATCTTCTCCTATAAATTCTATTAGGTGGCTTAATTCTCCTACAAAGTATGATTTCCCAAATGTATTGAAAAACGTAGTAAGGCTTATAATTCCTTCTAAATAATCATCACAACAGTCAATTGCTTTTAAATAATCTCGTTTCAGTGGATAAAACAGCTTGGTGTATTCATCTTTCGAAATCACTTCAAAGAAATTGAGATATTTAACTTTTAACTGTCTGATAGTTGTAGTTAATTTTTCGCTATTACACATAATTCACTTATTACTTGACACATTTTTTCATTTTGTTTTATACAAAATTGGTGGAAAAATTCAAAAAAAACTTTTTACGCAACTCGAGCACAGCTTAGTAAATGTGTCTCGGCATACTAAAATGATCATGATGCACCTATTTATAAGACTTAAGAATGCAAAATCAAATGTGGGAGAACAAAGAGAAAAAATTAAAAAATATGATGCGAATGAGAATAAAAGGGGAGGAAGTTAAGAATGAGGGACATGAGAGAGGAAGAGGAGGAGGAGGAGGCGCTCCCCTATTATAACTACTTGCCTACAACTACTAATTGCTCCCTTTTCTAAAAGGTCCTTAATGGCTGTATCATATAAATTTTGCTCTTTCTTATTAATAGAAACCCTTGGAGTTCTATTTTGAACTGGAAAAACTGAAAAGGGTATTTTATAACCTTGTACCCAACTTAAAATTACATTTTTGGTAGTTAAGTGTTTCCAGTTATTTACAAAATATAAAATTTTTCCACCATATTTTTTATTTACCTCTAACGCTGGTTCTTCCTCGGATAATAAGACCTCTTGAATGTCTTGTTCCCCTCTTTTCCTCTGACTCTCCGAGATGTGTCCGCTCCCCTGTCCTGCCTCCAATTTTGATGTTGTTTATTTATTTCCTGGCTCTCCAAGCACTTTTTAAACTGGGGATTTAAAGAAGAACTTAATAAAAACCTTCTATGGCGAGATATTTGGTGAAAACAATCAGAAAAAATCTTTGCCGAATCCGCTAAATTCTCCAAAGTTGTTGTAGGTGGTTCTTTTTGTTGTACTAGCTTACTAATTGGGGCATATAATGCCATAAGTCCGGAAGAAATTTCTGTTTGGAGCTTTTGCAAACATTTGTCTTCCCGTATTTTATTATCTTTCAAGGCTACCGCAATTTCTTCATTTAAAATTGGAGGGACTAACACCTCACAGTTGCTGGCAGGCGGATACAAATCTAAAAGCCTTTGTCTCTCCTCGTCATCTAGACCCTTTGTTATAATATGAGTCCATCTATTAGCAATACCATCCAGTAACACCCCATTTTTGTTGGTTTTTTCTTGAGGATCCACCCCAAAAAGATTTAATAATGAATGGTTATCTCCTAATGTTTTATTATTTAAACACTGCGGATTTTCTGGTAAAATTTCCAATTCAGAATCCTGCGAGTCAATCACCAAGTTTAACTTTTGCTGGGGTGTACTTGCATGAACTTGTGCCTCAGTAGTTATTAAATTCGGCACTACTTCCCCATCTAAAACATGGGTTAATAAGACTCGATAAAGTTTCAATAAATAATCATAAAGATTTTGGCGGCCATTTATCTAAATGCCTTATTTTTACAGTAAAAAATGCCAAAAAATAGGAGTCATAAAGATTCAGTGGGTCATTCAGAAGAATGCCCTTGGCAAAAAATAAAAAAAAAATATCCTACCTAAATCATCCTCAGAATCTGAACTATACATTTCGATTTCTTTTTGCAGTTTTGTCATTTTTTCCTTTAGTTTTTCGAATTTCCGACGCTTTTTCGTCATACACTCACTATCGGACACTTCACTATTATTTCTTTTTGGCATAATTAAGGCGAAATTACTTAATTTTTTTATTATTTTAATATTATTTTATTTAATATTAAGAACGAAGTGGAGTCTATCGCACAAGACAATATAATGAATCATGTAAACAAAATATACCTGAATTCGGGCAAGGGTGACACATATTAGGTGATAAGAAAGAAATAATTTTCTTTCTTTAAACTTGTGAGTCATCGCACAGGGGCAATATAACTACAATGTAAGCAAAAATGTTCGGAATGTGAGCGAAGGATAATTATACTATAACTCACCTAAGAAGGTAAATTTTTTTAATCCATTCACAAATGGGACATATACACTTAAAATTTGTTCTACATATATGTGACAATACAGTATATACATACTTAAAACTACTGACTGACTGAAATTAAAATTCGTTTTGCTGCTGTTGCTCGTCATATATATTGTTTTTATTGGGTTAAAAAACAAGGTGTTTTATATTGTTATTATTTTGGTATGTGGAACGAGCGCATTTATTTTATATTTTTGTAATTAGTGTACCTATTATTATTTCATTTAAGATAAAATGTAGAAAATTGAACAATTTTTTTATTTTTGCAAATTGCCATTTAATTTTAAAATTTAAATTTAGATTTACGAGAAAATTGCAGAATATATGCAGTTATTTTATTACGTTGTAATATATTTGGTTTAAGTTTTTAATTTCCGTTTTGTCATTAATTGAATTTTCGTGTTTTTTAATGTACATCATTTCCAAGAATTCCCTTTTTTTCTGATTTATTTCAGTTTTTAAGATTTGTGTGTCCTTATAATTAAATTTATGGGATGTTTCATTCTCATGTTTTGTTAATGAAGTTTTATTTTTTTTATCATATTTATGCCCATTTAAGCGATTTTTGAGGTATTGTGTAGTCTGACCGATGTATACTCCAGGACAGTCTTTACAAGGTATTTTATATATGGTGTGTGTTTTTTGATTGGTTGGAGTTGGGGTTCTGAGAGAACTAAAAAATTTTTTTTGGAAGGTGTTGTAACTTTTGTGGCATACGGTTATATTATGTTTATCAAAAATAGTTTTTATATTTTCTGAAAGGCCTTGTACGTATGGGATTGATAGAAACTTATTTTTATCTGTATTTTTTTCGGTTGGTATAATTTGATTTGGGCTGTTTATTTTATGCAATCTAGAATTAAATATAGAGTTAATTAATTTTTTTGGATAGCTATTTTGAATTAAGATATTTTTAGCTTTTCTTATTGCTTGTGGTTGATATTTTACATTGCTTAATTTTATTGCTCTATCGGCTAGCCCGATAATAACTGATTTTTTTTGGTTCATTGGATGTTGAGAAAAATAATTTACATATCTGCCTGACCATGTGCTTTTTGTATACCATTCTGTTTCGATAATGTTGTTCTTATTATGTAATGTCATATCTAGAAAGTTTATTTGAGAATTGTTTTCAGTTTCGATAGTGAATTTCAGCTTTTCATGAAAATTGTTAAAGGCGTTTAAAATATAATTGCATTTGTCTCTGGGAATTAAGGTTATACAATCGTCGACGTACCTATAGAAGAATGGAAGAGGAATACATAATTTTTCGATTATATTGCGTTCTAACTCCTCCATAACTAATTGTGCAACCATACCAGATATAGGGGAACCCATTGCGCAACCCTCTACTTGTTTATAAAAATTATTTTTGTACATGAAAAATGTGGACTTTAAAGTTAATTCGATAGCAATTAGAAATTCTTCCATGGGTATATCTGTAAATTTTTTAATTTCAGACCATTTTTTTTCAATAAGTTGGAGGGCTAGTTCTATTGGTACATTTGTGTATAAAGAGACCACATCAAGTGAGATTAGAATATGATTTTGTGGTACGGGAAAATTATTTGTTTTCTTTGAAATCCCAGGAATCTTTAATGTAAGTAGCGCTTTTGTTTATGATATTTTCTAGAATTCGTTTTAAAAATTTAGAGAGGTTGTTTAGTGGTGATTGTAGACAAGAGACAATTGGTCGCATTGGAATGCCTTCCTTGTGCAATTTTGGCAATCCGTATAATTTTGGTGTTTGAGCATTATGGATTTTTAAGTCTTTTGCACAACTAGGTGATATGTAGTTTTTGTTTTCCCAACGCGTAACAAGTTCGTTATTTCTTTTTTGAAAAATATTTGTAGGATCTGTGTTTATTTTTTTGTAAGTATCTATGTCATTTAAAAGTAATTTCATTTTATTATCGTATTCTGTTGTGTTCATGATAACGGTTTTATTTGATTGGTCAGGTCGTATAATTTTTAGGTTTGGATTATTTTTCAGAAAAATATTAGTTTTTTTGATTTTATTATGTAGTTCCTTGTTTATATATATATCAAAAAATAAACACAGATCCTACAAATATTTTTCAAAAAAGAAATAACGAACTTGTTACGCGTTTCCGCGTATTCCCAGAGACAAATGCAATTATATTTTAAACGCCTTTAACAATTTTCATGAAAAGCTGAAATTCACTATCGAAACTGAAAACAATTCTCAAATAAACTTTCTAGATATGACATTACATAATAAGAACAACATTATCGAAACAGAATGGTATACAAAAAGCACATGGTCAGGCAGATATGTAAATTATTTTTCTCAACATCCAATGAACCAAAAAAAATCAGTTATTATCGGGCTAGCCGATAGAGCAATAAAATTAAGCAATGTAAAATATCAACCACAAGCAATAAGAAAAGCTAAAAATATCTTAATTCAAAATAGCTATCCAAAAAAATTAATTAACTCTATATTTAATTCTAGATTGCATAAAATAAACAGCCCAAATCAAATTATACCAACCGAAAAAAATACAGATAAAAATAAGTTTCTATCAATCCCATACGTACAAGGCCTTTCAGAAAATATAAAAACTATTTTTGATAAACATAATATAACCGTATGCCACAAAAGTTACAACACCTTCCAAAAAAAATTTTTTAGTTCTCTCAAAACCCCAACTCCAACCAATCAAAAAACACACACCATATATAAAATACCTTGTAAAGACTGTCCTGGAGTATACATCGGTCAGACTACACAATACCTCAAAAATCGCTTAAATGGGCATAAATATGATAAAAAAAATAAAACTTCATTAACAAAACATGAGAATGAAACATCCCATAAATTTAATTATAAGGACACACAAATCTTAAAAACTGAAATAAATCAGAAAAAAAGGGAATTCTTGGAAATGATGTACATTAAAAAACACGAAAATTCAATTAATGACAAAACGGAAATTAAAAACTTAAACCTTACAACGTAATAAAATAACTGCATATATTCTGCAATTTTCTCGTAAATCTAAAATTAAAATTTAAAATTAAATGGCAATTTGCAAAAATAAAAAAATTGTTCAATTTTCTACATTTTATCTTAAATGAAATAATAATAGGTACACTAATTACAAAAATATAAAATTAATGCGCTCGTTCCACATACCAAAATAATAACAATATAAAACACCTTGTTTTTTAACCCAATAAAAACAATATATAATTATACATCCAATTTGAACGTTTTGTTTTAAAAAATAAAAAAAAAGTAATATTAATTAGGTTATACGTGTTTATTAAATTTCTGTATATATGTATATATCTGTGCAGGGGAGTACTTATGTATGAATGTATATGTATATAAAAGAACATTTTTATTCTCTTACACAAAACAACAAAAAAAAAAAAAAAAAATAGACATGTTTATAAGTAAGAATCCAAAACAGCATTGTTTGTTAGCTTTAGTGACCTGTATTAGAATCCACTGATGAAGGCATGTTGCCGAAACGTTTGGGGAAAAAAAAAAACCAATTAAAATGATTTCCGAAGAATAAACAAGTTTTATTTTTCAAAAAGATAATTCAGACCAAAAACCCAAGAAAATCTCCTAAGTATATATATATATATATATATATATATATATATATATATATATATATATATATATATATATCATATATATATATATATATATATATATATATATATATATATATATATATATATATATATATATATATATATATATATATATATATATATATATATATATATATATATATATATATATATATATATATATATATATATATATATATATATATATATATATATATATATATATATATATATATATATATATATATTTTTTTTATTTAAGTAGATACATATAATTTTTAAGTGGAAATAAAAAACTGTAAAATATATTTTTTTGTCATAGTCCCTACAACAAATTATATGTAATAAAATTTTTAAATAAACCTTGTATATCTTGTCTTTAGTTATAAAAAAGTACTTTTAGTAAGTTATTTAAATATAATATAGGCAACAAAAAGTAATTTTATAAATCAGCATTGGGAAAATTTAGTTATACAGAATAACTCTCTATAGAAGTCTAAGGTATATTACATAAGTGTTGAAAGTGAAATTTTTCAAACGAGGTAGGTGATACGAAAAATATAGTAACTATTTTTCTTATGTCTACAAAGAGTCTTCAGTAGGACTTTATTTACTTCTCAACATTAGTATTGAAAACTGAGTAACTGATTTGAAATAGATTAAAAGTAGGCTTTAGCTTTTTTTTTTACTTACCATCTTCCAAATAGGTACTATAGTGTTGAAATTCTTTTAACACGCTTGTGATATAAAGCACTTTCTAGTGTAAATAGTGCTTTTTTGTCAGTTTCATATGTAGCTGCATGACAAAAAATTTTGTCTAACAAATTTACTTCAACTCCAATCTGTAGGAACACACAACGCAACAAAACCTGCTACTGTAAAATTAGTTGAAAAGAGAAACAACCAGTTTTTTAAAGAATTTTCTAGTTTTTGCAAAATCTTTTTTCTTTCCTGTCAGAGGAAGTATTTTCTTAATCTGAAATAATATTCTATTATTTATTATGACAAACCAACATACCAAATATCTTTAACAAAATGAGACAATATCTACATTTTTATCACAATTTTATTCACAGGCCTATTAACAGATACACAAATATATACATACATATGTACAGAGTGGCCATTTTATGGTGATACAGTATCTTATCTAGAAAACGGTAATGGTTACGACAAAAAGTTTAATACAAAAGTTGTTTGGATTCAATTAGTTTTTTATTTTATTTCACTTTTGTTTATACAGGGTGTTTCATTTTGACGTGACACATGTCAACTTTCTTAATTTAAATGGGACATCATATATATTATTACATGTTTCGATTCTACTGTTAATTTGCGAAAGGTTTTATAATAACATCTATATTTGAATTCTTTATCGTTATAAACTTTAGTGGAACTGACTAATATCCTAAACATACATTACTAAGGGTTCAATTCAACGAGTTTCCATGCTGGTCTTACCAATTAATATATAGAGTGTTAAAAATGGAGAGCAAAAGAAACAGAACTTTAAATGTAAAAATCTCCTGTTTTTCAAATGGAACACCCTGTATATTTTCATTTCATCTGATTCAGCGTTCAATTACCTATCATATTATTACTCATTTATATGTCCTATACCTAAAATGAACAGTTTCGATTTTATTAGCCGTTTTCTGATTTATCCCGGAATTTTGCCAGTAAATGAGATTAGAAACTAAAAAAATCAAGATAGGCTTAGGAAATAACCTAATGCAATTTTTGACTTAAGTTGACATTTGCTCTATTTGTCGTTTTTGTCAAATTTATGCTGCGAAATTTGTTAAAAAATGGCTTTATATAGTTTAGATGAACGTTTTCATAAAAAATAATAAAAGTCCAGGGTTAGCCCTTAGAGAATATTCGAGGGAATATCCTAATAATCGAGTTCCCTCCAGGACTATATTTTTTCGAATTGTGGGTGATTTAGAAAATGGTGTCCTTAAAAACTATAAGAAAAATCGTCCCAATTTTGTCCTCACTGAGGAAAAACAACTGGAGATTTTACTTTATTTCGAGGAAGATGATGAAAGATCCCAAAGAAATGCTGACAGAGACATTGCAGGTGTCAGTAGAGGAAGTATTCAAAAAACACTGCGGGTGAATGGTTATCATCCTTATAAATTTCTTCCAACTCAATTATTATCACAAATAGACTTTAATGAAAGATTGACTTTTTGTTGTGATATTATGAACCGGCAGTTCGAAAATGTGTTTTTTTCAAAAGTGCTTTGGACTGATGAGGCCTCATTTAATACGGCGGGTATTTTTAATCGAAAAAACACTCATTACTGGTCTCAAACTAATAAACATCTAATAAAAGCAATTAAAAAACAAGGCCGTCAAACCGTAAATGTGTGGTGCGGAATAAAAGATACTTGGAGCTGCTTAGAAATGAAATCATTCCCCTTATCAACGAGCTGCCAGCAAATATTCGAGAAAATATCATTTTTCAGCAGGATAGCGCCCCTTACCACACGGTTGCACCGGTAGTAAATTTCCTTAATCAACGTTTTCCATTGTGGATAGGAAGACATGGTTTAATATCCTGGCCACCACGAAGCCCTGATTTAAGCTCTCTAGACTTCTTTTTGTGGGTGCACTAAAAAATAAAATTTATAAAAATAGATCTAATAATAGAAATGAGTTAAAAATAAAAATCAGGGAAGAGATCAATTCGAAAAATGGAGGCTATTTACACTTCGTGTATCGCAATGCACGGTGGCCATATTAAAAATTTTTTATAATCTATTTTAATCATGTTTAATACTCAGTTAGTTATTAGTTATACCGTGTGGCACAAGATATTTTTTTTGTCTCTCCCTTATTTTCGTAAACATTAAATAATAAGAACATAAATTACATAATATTTCACTTTTATTTGTATTTTCATTTAACATTATTTATAGTCGCTATCTGTGTTAAGGAAGTGAGAATAAGGCTTAGTTTACGACATTTTTATTTTAGCCCACTTCATCTGTTTACTTATATTAAAAAAAATAGTCAAATCAGAAAACGGCTAGTAAAATCGAAACTGTTCATTTTAGGTATAGGACATATATATGAGTCATGATAGGTAATTGAACGCTGAATCAGATGAAATAAAAATATACAGGGTATTCCATTCGAAAAACAGGAGATTTTTACATTTAAAGTTCTGTTTGTTTTGCTCTCTATTTTTAACACCCTCTATATTAATTGGTAAAACCAGCATGGAAACTCGTTGAATTGAACCCTTAGTAATCTATGTTTAGGATATTAGTCAGTTCCATTAAAGTTTAATAGGTAATTTTTTTTTTAAATACCTATGTTTTTTTAAAAAAAATTCTAAAAACTCAATTTACTCAAAAACGATAAATAATTGAAATATAGATGTTATTATAAAAACTTTCGCAAATTAACAGTAGAATCGAAATATGTAATAATATACAGGGTATCCCATTTAAATTAGGGAAGTTGATATGTGTCACGTCAAAACGAAACACCCTGTATAAGCAAAAGTAAAATAAAAATATAATTGAATCCAAGCAACTTTTGTATTTAACTTTTTGTCTTAACTATTACCGTGTACAACTTAAACTAAGGAACAGAGACTAATATAATATTAAAAAGCTAATAAGATTTTATCAAAATAGAAGAATAATAATTATATAAAATATACAATGTTACATAAATTTAGATTGATTGCTATCAGAATCTGCAAGAATTGAGAATTTTGTTAATGTACCATGTATTAAATTTGGCAGAGTTTCATTGCCAAGGTTTCACCTAGCTCATACAAAGCCCAACTCGTGAAAAGTGAATTGTTTAGACAATATTTTTATTAATTTAGAAATAACTGGGGCCACATAAATTTAATATGAATTGTTGGGTTACTGAAGAGGTAAGCAGAGTAAAGCAAACAGTTATGTTA
Organism: Kuschelorhynchus macadamiae; assembly: GCA_030620095.1. Classification (NCBI taxonomy): domain Eukaryota; kingdom Metazoa; phylum Arthropoda; class Insecta; order Coleoptera; family Curculionidae; genus Kuschelorhynchus; species Kuschelorhynchus macadamiae. The sequence goes on from JAUTXW010000033.1 coordinate 38,156, forward strand.
TGATACGAATGCTTTTGTCGGCAGTTGGAGTAAAACCTTCTCTGTTTATTGCACGAAGCCACTTCTTTCGATTTTCTTCGTCCTTTGGAAACCCTAAAAATGAACCTTAGGTCCTTTCGGATAGTTTCCATTGCAATTAGGTACACAACAAATAAAGGTCATTGTTCTAAATTCACATATTTCTTTGAAAATCCACTTTTTATTAGAATTCAAGTGTTAGCCTCACTACCACAAACGTCTATTTTGACGAAAGTTTTGCAGCACCAGTCTCTAAACTAATAGCACTAACACAAGTATGTACAGAAATAGTTGAAAACTACTAATGTTCTAATTTATTTGTAAAAACGAACGCAAAAAACCAGGCTTTATAGTAGAGACGGTGTTGATATAGATCGATACACTTGATGAGTCGTTAGAGGGTAATTTTATTAAAGCTTTTTTGTAGCCTAATAAATGCTCTATAGGCGGATCTGGAAATAATTTTTATTACTATGAGCGGTAAGCGGCAAAATGAGGTTAAATTTAGAATTTAAATTATCAACTTTAAAAAATTGTAGTAATCTAACCGTTAAAGTTATAAACTCGAAGTTTGGTCGCGGTCTCTCTAAAAACATCTTGTTTCGTAAAAAAAATACCCTACGAGCTTAGATGTATTAGTTTCCTTGTAATACAGGATAATGTTAAAAAATGTACCCATTCTCGGGAACTTTGGTGCAAACTTCACTTCGTTAGTGCAGCCCCTGTATATAATCCAGAACCCTTTCTAAATAGTCCATTGTGTGTAGCTTTTTAAGCACTTTCCGATGCCGTTAGTTTTCTGATCAGATGCGTACTTTTTTTCATAAAAAAGAAAAAGTGACTAAATATTTAATTTTTTTAAAACTTTTTCGAAAAATTTCAGTTCTTAAAAACTAATATTTTTCACTATTTTTTTGACAGAAATACATTTAGGTTTTTTTTCTCCTTGATATTTCCTATCACAATCGTCTCTTGGATAATTTCGATAGGACTCACACACTTTGAGATATAAGCGCCTCAAAACACTCTTTTTTCAAACGAAAAAAATTCGTAAAATCGTCAAACGATCAAAAGAATAGGGTTCTATAAGACCGGAAAAACGATCGTCTCAGAAGTCGTCAGAAAAAAAACTAAAATTACGACCTTAACCGTGTTACATCGAAGTTTTTGGTTTACTTTGCGGTACCATATTTTCAGTATCTCTAACTAAAAGTGGTATAGATCCCACATCTTCTCTAAAAATACGTATCAAATTCAATATCCTGTCTCTAATAGTTTCCGAGATATGCCCGCCGAAAGGTCGAAAAACACGGTTTTTTCAAATGACGCCCCACATCAGGTTTTCGTCCCCGAGTGTGAAAGCCAGCTCAGCGGCCGTTTGTTAACAAGAATAGCAAAGTAGAAAAAATATACAAACTTGTTTTTTTGAGCAGTTACATATATTTGCAATAGAAATTTAACGTTTATTTAATCTTATAAAAAATGAGAGTGGTTTAGATTATATATATATATATATATATATATATATATATATATATATATATATATATATATATATATATATATATATATATATATATATATATATATATATATATATATATATATATATATATATATATATATATATATATATATATATATATATATATTTCGTTTTTTTTTCTTTAATCGTATATAAATATTTTGTTAATTATTTTCTTGGGCATAGGTTAACTCATTGAGAAGTAAAACTATTAACTATAACTAACTAAAGATATTTATTTTCTACAATAAAAACATGTATAGTTAGTATTTAAATTGGTTAAATCATTATTGAAAAAACATCACTCAAAAAAACATTACATTTAAAACAAACTATGATCATGAAAACATAAATACATTTAAAACAACATTAATATTATACAGAGTACGTACAGGGTGGCCATTTTATGGGGATACAGTACCTTATCTAAAAAACGGTAATAGTTACGACAAAAAGTTAAATGCAAAAGTTGTTTGAATTCAATTAAATTTTTATTCTATTTCACTTTTGCTTATACAGGATGTTTCGTTTTGACGTGACACATGTCAACTTTCTTAATTTAAATAGGATACCCTATATATTATTACATCTTTTGATTCTACTATTAATTTGCGAAAGTTTTTATAATAACATCTATATTTGAATTCTTTATCGTTTTTGAGTAAATTGAGTTTTTAGAATTTTTTAAAAAAAAAACATATTTAAAAAAAAAAATGTTTTACCTATAAAACTTTAATGGAACTGACTAATATCCCAAACATACATTACTAAGGGTTCAATTCAACGAGTTTCCATGCTGGTCTTACCAATTAATATACAGGGTGTTAAAAATGGAGAGCAAAACAAACAGAATTTTAAATGTAAAAATCTCCTGTTTTTCAAATGGAACACCCTGTATATTTTTATTTCATCTGATTCAGCGTTCAATTACCTATCATTACTCATATATATGTCGTATACCTAAAATGAACAGTTTCGATTTTATTAGCCGTTTTCTGATTTGACTATTTTTTTTAAATATAAGTAAACAGATAGCGACTATAAATAATGTTAGAAAATACAAATAAAAGTGAAATATTATGTAATTTATGTTCTTATTATTTAATGTTTACGAAAATAAGGGAAAGACAAAAAAATATCTTGTGCCACACGGTATAACTAATAACTAACTGAGTATTAAACATGATTAAAACAGATTATAAATTTCAATATGGCCACCGTCCATTGCGATACATAAAGTGTAAATAGCCTCCATTTTTCGAATAGCGTTCCTAACCGAATTAGATGCATTAAAATTATTGATCTCTTCCCTGATTTTTATTTTTAACTCATTTCTATTATTAGATCTATTTTTATAAACTTTATTTTTTAGTGCACCCCACAAAAAGAAGTGTAAAGGGCTTAAATCAGGGCTTCGTGGTGGCCAGGATAATAAACCATGTCTTCCTATCCACAATGGAAAATGTTGATTAAGGAAATTTACTACCGGTGCAACCGTGTGGTAAGGGGCGCTAGCCTGCTGAAAAATTATATTTTCTCGAATATTTGCTGGCAAGTCGCTGATAAGGGGCATGCTTTCATTCCTAAGCAGCTCCAAGTATGTTTCGCCACTTAACGACCTTTCAAAAAATATTGGTCCGATAATACGGTCGCAAATAATTCCGCACCACACATTTACGGTTTGACGGCCTTGTTTTTTAATTGCTTTTATTAGATGTTTATTAGTTTGAGACCAGTAATGAGTGTTTTTTCCGATTAAAAATACCCGCCGTATTAAATGAGGCCTCATCAGTCCAAAGCACTTTTGAAAAAAACACATTTTCGAACTGCCGGTCCATAATATCACAACAAAAAGTCAATCTTTCAGTAAAGTCTAATTGTGATAATAATTGAATTGGAAGAAATTTATAAGGATGATAACCATTCACCTGCAGTGTTTTTTGAATACTTCCTCTACTGACACCTGCAATGTCTCTGTCAGCATCTCTTTGGGATCTTTCATCATCTTCCTCGAAATAAAGTAAAATCTCCAGTTGTTTTTCCTCAGTGAGGACAAAATTGGGACGATTTTCTTAGAGTTTGTAAGGACACCATTTTCCAAATCACGCACAATTCGAAAAAATATAGTTCTGGAGGGAACTCGATTATCAGCATATTCCCTCGAATATTCTCTAATGGCCAACCCTGGACTTTATTTTTTATGAAACAGTTGTATAATTTCAAACGCTCATCTAAACTATATAAAGCCATTTTTTAACAAATTTCGCAGCAAAAATTTGACAAAAACGACAAACAGAGCAAATGTCAACTTAAGTTAACAATTGCATTAGGTTATTTCCTAAGCCTATCTTAATTTTTTTAGTTTCTGATCTCATTTACTGGCAAAATTCCGGGATAAATCAGAAAACGGCCAATAAAATCGAAACTGTTCATTTTAGGTATAGGACATATACATGAGTAATGACAGGTAATTGAACGCTAAATCAGATGAAATAAAAATATACAGGGTGTTCCATTTGAAAAACAGCAGATTTTTACATTTAAAGTTCTGTTTGTTTTGCTCTTCATTTTTAACACCCTGTATATTAATTGGTAAGATCAGCATGGAAACTCGTTGAATTGAACCCTTAGTAATGTATGTTTAGGATATTAGTCAGTTCCATTAAAGTTTTATAGGTAAAAAATTTTTATTAAAAAAATATTTTTTTTAAAAAAAAATTCTAAAAACTCAATTTACTCAAAAACCATAAAGAATTCAAATATAGATGTTATTATAAAAACTTTCGCAAATTAACAGTAGAATCGAAACATGTAATAATATATAGGATGTCTCATTTAAATTAAGAAAGTTGACATGTGTCACGTCAAAACGAAACACCCTGTATAAACAAAAGTGAAATAAAATAAAAATCTAATTGAATCCAAACAACTTTTGTATTTAACTTTTTGTCGTAACTATTACCGTTTTCTAGATAAGGTGCTGTATCACCATAAAATGGCCACCCTGTACCTTGGAAACATGTCAGTTTTACGAATGTTTTGCGATTGCAATAATTTCGACACGTCTGGAATTCTGGTAGATAAAAACGAGACAAATTTTTTCTTTTTTTTTTAATATTTACTTAGATTTTTATTGCTGTACCGAGTTTGGGTTTATGATCTTACTGAAATGTACAGGGTTTTATGTATGGAGTAGTTTATTTATTTAGATTAATTTACTTAGATATCAGATTATAATAAATTTGGCTTAAGTTATTGATGTCTTTTTTATCGTTGGGGATTGGACTGCAAAATTTGGGATGATAATTATAATAATTAAAAGGACAAATCAATTTCTGGACAAATATACAGGGTGTCCCATTTAAAAAAACACAACTTTGGGTCATATCTAAAAAATAACAACTCAAATGAAAAATATGACTACGCCACTGGATCCAGCGTAAAAAACTGCATAAGCAGTAATTTTTCCCTTTGCGTTAAGTTAAAGGATAACCGAGATACGAGGGGGGTCGCAAAATGCAAAATTTTCTATTTCGCCCTGTATCTCATAAACGAAGAAGGCTATGAAAATTTTGTTTACGGCTTCACGAGTTTGACAAAAAATTAGCTCAGGTTCTATCTTTAAAAATAAGCGAGATACCCTGCTTTTGCAACCAAATCCAGACACCCTGTACACGCAAAACTGCGCAACAATTGAACATATCTCATTATACTGTATGGAATATTTTAAGAGATTTTCAACTGTATCTTTACCACATACAGCGTGTTCAAGCGTTATTACCTGCAGATTTTCCCCAGGGAGTGGATTATTGTACTTGGTTTTTGCAACAACAGATAGCATCTCCGACATTTCTATCCCGTATTTTGTTTACAGATTACAGAAGCCTGTTTTTCCCGAAATTCACTTATGAACTTTCCTAACAATCGTATCCGGGCTGAAGAAAATCCCCATAATCAACAACAGTTTTCTGTGAATTTTTGGATTGGTATTGTAGGGTGATTATATCCTTATTTTTTTACCCGCGATATTAAATGGTCAAGATTATCGTCACTTTTTGGAATTTGTGTTACCTGAACTATTAGAAAATGTCCTACTTGCAGAAAGAGAAGCAATGTGGTTCATGCACGATGGGGCATCACCTCATTTTAGCATATAGGCACGTCAATTTCTGGATGCAACTTATGGAGAAAACTGAATCGGTCGTGCGGGTCCACAATCGTGACCACCCATGTCACCGGATTTAAATTCGTTAGATTTTTTTCTTTGGGGGTATTTAAAGTCAAAGTCTCTCGTTTCTAAAACTCCAGTCAACACTGAAGAAGTGAGAAGAAGTGCATTGAAGTTGAAGGAAGATATTTTCAGCAACTATTGTAAGTTTCGTGTTACCTATTGTTAAATGTTTCTTTAGTTTAAAAAATTGTAATATTTGTTTTTAAGTGTGATTTTAATAAAGAGTTTTTCTTGTTTCATTCTTTTTAATTTACGACGGTACCCCTATGTACGCTACTGGCAAAAGTAGACAAAATTTTTTTAGCTTAAATTGATTGAAATTTGGCTGGGAAAGTATATGATCCTGTTTGGAACCACTTACTTTTTATGATTTTCATACAAGTGAGCAATGACATACAATATAGTTGCTTTTATTTTTTTTCTCAAAAACGAAACAAAATAAGAAAAAAACTAAATAGATAAAAAAGTTGTATTTCTAAATGCTAAATATGAAAAAAATATAATAATATTAAAGAAAAGTCAGTGGCGCACATTTTTTTGTCAAAAATTTTAGTCAAAGTGGCTCCCGAGACGCCACTGGACTTAATAATTTTAATCTAGGTTAGCCTCTTACTAATACAGATATCACTGCTAAATTTCAACAAAATCAGCTAAAGGATTACTAAGATTTTTGCGAAAAACCGATTTTTTTTTTAGTTTAACACCCGGTATTTTGAAAACAAGGCATTTCCAGACATGTGTTCTTATAAACTTTTTGTCTTAAAATCACTCAAAGAATCTCCCCTTGAAGTTTGGCCTCGTACTTAAATAACACCCTGTATAGGAACTTTTTCTTTAAAATCTTCCAGACTATCACTTGTTAAAATATTTGTAGTCAACCCTCTAACATCTTGTATAAATTGTCAGGTAATATTTGACTTTCTTTCTAGATAACAATTTCATACCGCAATTTTCGTTGGAGGATGCGATATTTATCTGACATTAAAGCACATATATAGGTACTTTTGTAAGTAATTCTTGTTCCGCTTTTACGTCTTACGGGTCTAGAATACATTAAGATGTTAATATAATTTTGCAAAGACACATTAAACTCAACATTTTAAGGTTTTATCTTACAATAAAACAAAGCACTAAAATATTCTACATTCACATTCACGTAATTTGCCTTCAAGATGAATTCGTAATGTCTTGTTAATACTTTTGCACAATGGAAGAGTTTGTGAGGCAATATTTTATTATTATTACCGGGAATGATAGTTTGCTAAATATTGTTTTGAAAATATAAAATTCTGATACATTTATCGAAAATCCTTAATAAAAATAAAAATGTTTTCAGGTACGTAGTCTTAAAAAATATAATCCTCCTTGAGCCTCCTGCCCATGCAAAGGAGGCTAATTTGATGTACAGGATGGGCTACCAAAAGGAGGCTGGCTATATCTGAAAAACCAGTCAGCACACAGCTTTTCCTTTTAAGACGTATACTCCTTACACTGTATATATCTTCCAATCAGGAAGATGGAAATCCACAAGGGTACAAATAAAAGCAGTTTATATGGTATTTTGTTCCACCATCTTACATTCGTACCACAATTTTACCAGTTCATCTCTATACCACAACTAATTCTTGCACAACATTTGAAATCAATCTATTATATAGTTTTTGCAGACTGAATTTTCAAATATTTTAAAAAGCCGCCATTTTGTTAACAGTTTAACTGCTATCGTTGGAGTGGTTCTTTGTTTGAACGGCTATCCGTGTGTTGTGTGATACGTACGTCGAGTCGTGCATGGTGCGATATGGAAGACAATAATACGGACGTGGATATGCAAATACCGTCAACTTCGGCTGTCGGTAATAACGTTGAAAATATTGGAGAATTTAGTAAGAAGAGTGTGTGTGAATGTGTGGTGTGTGTCTTAATAATAAAGGGATTTTCAACATTAAACTTCGCTGATAAGCTTCAAACAATTTCCAAAGGAAGGGCAAAACCGCCTATGAAAAATTTAACAGTTGGAAATTAGTCACAGCGCAACAACTAGTCGAGAAAAATAGACTTATCCATGTTGTTTGTTTTCTCGAACATCATGAAGTGGGATTTAGAGGTCATGACGAAACAAGGGTTTCTTCAAATAGTGGAAATTTTCAAGATTTACTTAGTTTAATGGCTAAATATGATGATTGCTTAAAAAATCATTTAGAGTAGTCTAGCGTTTTTCGCGGAACGTCGAATCGAATCCAGAATGATTTAATTTCCGCTGTTGCAACCATTATTCTAAAAAGAATTAAGCAGGAGATTGGCGAGGCGCGGTTCATTGCTATTGTTCTGGACGAAACAACTGATATCACTAATTTTAGCCAATTATCTATAGTAATACGCTACGTTAAAACAGACGGAAGTATTAAAGAGCGATTTTTAGGTTTTAAGAATGTGTTCGAAAATCGTACAGCAGATGCATTATATACCGTAGTTTATAACGTTACTAAAGTAATTAGTTGCTCAAAGCTATGATGGAGCTGCAGTTATGGCAAACTTTCCCAAGTGCTGTGTTTCTCCATTGTTTTGCTCATAAATTAAATTTAGTTTTATCCCAGTCCATCAAGCACATTAAAGAGTGTAAAGTATTTTTCGTTACTTTAAGTGGCATGGCTGCTTTTTTTTCCAAGTCAACAAAACGTACACAAGCTTTGGACTCCATTGTTCACAAACGATTGCCCAAAGTAGCTCCTACTAGGTGTAACTATAATGGAAGACTTGTGTTAACAGTATCTGAAAATCATGAATCACTGATTGAACTATTTGAGAATATAATAGAAAATAATGAAACGTGTGACTCAGAAGCAATAAATAGTGCGAGAGGGTTTTTGGACAGTTTGAAACGAGATTTTAATTTTAATTTTTTGTTGAACATATTTTCAGAAATATTTCCATTCTCGGACAATGTTTTTAATATATTACAAACTAAAACAAATGATATTGATTTTTGCCTAAAAAAAGTGGATGATTTGTAGGTCCATGTTAAGCCAAATAAGGGATGATTTTGACCTATTTTGGGAGAAAGCGATGACGTTAAATGTAGAGCCACAAGCCAAGCGTCTTCGAACAGACAAGGTGGGAGATGTTCAAACATCATACAGCCGCCTCTTTTATGAAATAATCGATCAAATTCAGCAACAAATAAACTATAGATTTAACGGTTTAAATGATTTTGAAATCCTCGAGCTCTGCAATTTTGATGTATTTAAAGGAAAAACTTTACCAGAAGATGCGTCTAAATCTCTTCTTCTTCATTATGGCCAGTTCTTCGACCGAGTGTTACTGCGATCTGAACTAAAAGTGATTTACGAAACTGAAGGCATTAGCGCAAAAAATAACTCTAAGGAACTAATGCAATTTTTAAAAGACAAGGCGCTGGAAGATGCCTACACCGATGTGTCGAAATTGTGTGAATTAGTATTGACAATACCTGACACAAGTTCATGAGTAGAACGCAATTTTTCAACACTTGAACGTGTAAAAAATTTCGTAAGAAATTTGACAGGGCTGGAGAGACTTTCGCATACATCGCTGTTGTCCATTGAAAATAAACTTCTCCAAAATATGCCGAAGCATCGACGTTTTTATGATGACGTCATTGACGAATTTGCAAAAAATGATCGAAGAATCGAATTACATTACAAATAGGTAAGTTCAGCTGTCAGCTGCAAGATATTTCAGCGATATTGTCAACCTTTTTGTTTGTTGACAAAATAGAGCTGATTTGATAAAATAAAAATCATGTGTTATTAACCTGAATTAAAATTAAAGCTTTAAGCCTGGATTATAGATTGAAAACGTTTGCGTCTTGCGTATCAGTTTGGGATGTCCTTGAAGTTTACTTAACGCAAAGCAATGGGTACGGTTTTTACGGAAGCGGCTGTCGAAAATCGACGTTTGCGTTAAGCTGCAACCAATGAAATTGCTGGATTTTAGAGGGCCTTTTAAAACGTTCGTCCTTCGAAATAAATTTGACATCAATATATACGCATAACATCTTCGTCCATTTAAAAAAAACTGCTTGGGGTCATTGTCTTTAATTTTAAAAAAATACTGGTAGGAGTTATGAGTATCTCCACCCCAATTATTAGGCCGAATTCGCGATCTTCTTTGTCGTCTTCTCTTCAACAACTTTACAGCTGCGGCACACATTAAAATATCCACAATGTCCACTCTTTACTGGCCATCATTACTATGATTTTGATTATTCATGTTCAGCTAATTAAAAAAACGCACATAAACTGAAAAACAAGCAAAACAAAATTGCATTACACAAAAAGGCGATAACTCCGGCTAAGAACCAGCGTAAACACTTAGCTCAAACAAATGACGCAAGACGCAAAGTTTCTCAATCTATAACCCAGGCTTAAGAGTTCAGAGCCATATTATGTGGCCATTTTTGACAGTTTGACAGCTGTCAGTTCTAATTGCAAAAACGTGTATATCCCAAATACTCGGTAGTACTGAAAAACGCTAATCTGATGATAAGAATACAAATCGATATGCAAAAAAACTGATTAAAATATTTGTGTTTTATCGTCTTAAAATATTATTAGTTTTTGAAATAAAAAATATATCTTCACTTTTAAAAAGATGTTTTACTCTCTTAGAATCGCCCTGTAGTCGAAAGAAAATTTATAACCAATTTTGTTTTATGGTTTGGCGTTTCCTACCCCTTAAAAAAAAACCAAAATTTTAATTTTTTTTAGAGAACTGTTTCACCCCCTTAGAATAAGCCTGTGTATAAAAAATTGCTTGTGTATGCAAAAAAGAAATTAAATTTGTCATGTTTTACTACCTTTCATAGTGGAAATAAATGTTTATATATACAAAAAGATACACCGTTTCTTAGGCAAGTTTAACGTTTCTGGAATATAGTTTTTTTTTATTTTAAGGTCACTGTTTCGGTTTCCTAGGGCTAGCTTGTATAGTTGATGAAATGTTTTTTATTCAAAAAATAATATATATATTAAAAAACTATTCAAAAAGATGTTAGATGTTTCATCAAAAATGAAGTAAATTTCAGGTATTTTGCCTTTTCTCGAAATATTTTGCTTTTTTTTTCAACACATTTTGCAGCTCTCAGTTCAGAATGTTTTAAACAACTAAAAGCCTTTCTATACCTATTATTCATGTGTAACACATAAGCTATGACCAAAATATTTATTTAGTTAATACTTGCTATTTTTCTACTTTTTCGTATGTATATCCATTTTCACTAATTTTCAAAGCGATATTTGAAGGCATTTCGAATTAAAAAGCATTGCGTTCCTGTTAAACAAACCACCTTAAAAAACATCTCAGTTTTCGATGAAACGGAAATTATGTGCATTTTTACTGGAAATTCAATTTTACGCAATTTTTCGACTTCGAATAAAAAAAATGTAAACCTATGTCTAGACAAAAATGGAATTTTTGATATATTTAACAGTTTTTATCCCAGGAGGTACCGATACTGCTTTACGAAAGGCCAAAGCGTGGCAAGCAAATTTTGTGCACACTACAATTCAAAAATTTCTCAAAATTCATTCTTAACCCTGATCGAGCTGATTTTCACACCAGTCTCTAGAAGAAATAAAAAGGTTGGTAACCACTCATATGCTACAGGACCAAAGGTAAAACGTATTAGGATAGATATGAAAATAAAATTGCCATTTTAGTTCTAAATGGCTTCCCCTGTATAAACCAGAGAGTAATTTTGGCGATGTGATTTCTCAATTCCTTCTCCCCATAAATAATTTAGTTTAGACTTCTCGAAAAAAAAAGTGAGCTATGGAAAAATTGAATAGACGAAAACGAGTTTTTTTTAGGTTTTCTCCATTTAGACCGCTTTCTCGTCATTGGCAAAGTTGTGGTTCGAATTCAAGATAGCAAAATGGCAACCAAATATTTTTTTTTAAATCAACGTAAAAAATTCTTATTCAATCGACTCTACATACAATCTACTTATTGAATTTATTCCGAATTATCGTAAAAGTAATACAGTTTGACTTAAAATAAAAAGTTCAGTACAATTCTGGAGACATGTTTTCCGAGAATCCACGAAAAAAACTAATTATATTTTGTAAACAGAGGCGTGCATGGAAGTAAGGGAAGCAGTGCCTCCCCAAAAAAAATTACAGAACATCGTCTAAAATGTTATTTTTGAAATAGGAAACCATTAATTTAGTTTATATTAAAAATGCTAAAATATTATCTTAATTATCAAGCCCATAATAAATGCGGCCTTGACTCCGACCGAGCCACAATAGAAATCGAATAGAACCTATGCGGGCCGCTAGCTTCTCTGCAGCCAAGTCCTGTATGCTCGATTTCCTGTGAATCGAGGCAGAGGTTATTGAACTTTCCACCGGCTGTTTGCAATTTTTGCATTTCAGTCGCGTGCTTTAAGTAGGGGCGGAAGCTATCGTTGGAGTAGGTTCTTTGTTTGAACGGCTATCCAAGTGTTGTGTGATACGTACGTCTAGTCGTGCATGGTGCGATATGGAAGACAATAATACGGACGTGGATATGCAAATACCGTCAACTTCGGCTGTCGATAATAACGTTGAAAATGTTGGAGAATTTAGTAAGAAGAGTGTGTGTGAATGTGTGGTGTGTGTCTAAATATAAAGGGATTTTCAACATTAAACTTCGCTGATAAGCTTCAAATAATTTCCAAAGGAAGGGCAAAATCGCCTATGAAAAATTTAACTACAAAAATGAAAAATTGTATTAGACATTTTTATCCGGAAAAACAATACGAACAATTTAAGTGGCTAACAGGGTGTGAAAATATAAGTAAATTATTTTGTTGGCCATGTTTACTTTTTGAAAATTTAAAAGTCTCTGGAATAAAACTGGTTTTTCCGATTTAAACAATTTCCATAAAGCTGTAAAAAGACACATTATGTCCAAAGCGTATTTGCAGGCCGTCATAAAAGAAAAAGTCTTCGGCAAAACCAGAATTGAACACACCCTTAATAAACAGTTGGAAATTAGTCACCGCCAACATAATGAACTAGTCGATACAAATAGGTAAATATTAAGAAGACTTATCGATGTTGTTTGTTTTCTCGGACAGCACGAATTGGGATTTAGAGGTCATGACGAAACAATAGAGGAAATTTTCAAGATTTACTTAGTTTAATGACTAAATATGATGATTGCTTAAAAAATCATTTAGAGCAGTCTAGTGTTTTTCGCGGAACGTCGAATCGAATCCAGAATGATTTAATTTCCTCTGTTGCAACCATTATTCTAAAAAGAATTAAGCAGGGAAGATTGGCGAGGCGCGGTTCATTGCTATTGTTCTGGACGAAACAACTGATATCACTAATTTTAGCCAATTATCTGTAGTAATACGCTAAGTTAAAACAGACGGAAGTATTCAAAAGCGATTTTTAGGTTTTAAGAATGTGTCCGAAATGATTATATACCGATTATATATAACGATTGCTCAAAGTAGCTACTGCTAGGTGGAACTATAATGGAAGACTTGTGTTAACAGTATCTGAAAATCGTGAATCACTGATTGAACTATTTGAGAATATAATAGAAAATAATGAAACGTGGGACTCAGAAGCAATAAATAGTTCGAAGGGATTTTTGGACTGTTTGAAACGAGATTTTAATTTTAATTGTTTGTTGAACATATTTTCAGAAATATTTCCATTCTCGGACAATGTTTTTAATATATTACAAACTAAAACAAATGATATTGCTTTTTGCCTAAAAAAAGTGGATGATTTTAAGTCTATGTTAAGCCAAAAAAGAGATGGCTTTGACCTATTTTGGAAGAAAACGAGGACAGCCAAGCGTCTTCGAACAGATAAGGTCGGAGTTGTTCAAACATCATACAGACGCCTCTTTTATGAAATAATCGATTAAATTCAGCAACAAATAAACTCTAGATTTAACGGTTTAAACGATTTTAAATTCCTCGAGCTCTGCAATTTTGATGCATTTACAGGAAAAACTTTTTCAGAAGATGCGTTTAAATCTCTTCTTCTTCATTATGGCCAGTTGTTCGACCGAGTGTTATTGCGATGTGAACTAAAAGTGATTTACGAAACTGATAACATTAGCGCAAAAAATAACGCTAACGAACTAATGAAATTGTTAAAAGACAACGAGCTGGAAGATGCCTGCACCGAAGTGTCGAAATTGTGTGAATTAGTATTGACCATACCTGCCACAAGTTCATCAGTAGAACGCAATTTTTCAACACTTAAACGTATACAAAATTTCGTGAGAGATTCAACGGGACAGGAGAGACTTTCGCATACATCGCTGTTATCCGAATTTGCAACAAATGATCGAAGAATCGAATTACATTACAAATAGGTAAGTTTCTAAAAATTGCTTCCCTTGCTTAAAATTTTACCGCAGGTCCCTGTTTCTAAAGTATACAAGGGCTGGACAAAAAATTTTAAAAGCAAATTTTTCAATTTGCCACAATATGAATAAACGCCATACTTCTTTAGGAGGGGTGACCAAAAAACATTATTGATGCACATAAAACATGAGTATTAAATGCCTGATGTTATAAACACGGCTTCCATTCAACCATAAACAGAAAACACCTTAAGGAAGCCATACGGTTACGCTATTTAATAGGATAAGAAAAAAATAATATTAATAAGTTCCCTTTCGTCATAAGGCTTGAATGTTACACTTTCATTTCTCCACGTTTTTGTAAGGATACAGAGAATAAAATAAATTTGCATAATATAAATAAATGGGGGTCTTTACTTTTCCTTTAATTAGAGCTATTTAAATTGATTAGTAAATCTCGCGTTATGGCGCTCATTTGAGACAAAACAAAAAGAAAAGTTCTTTCTCAAGGTAACAAGCATAAGTATAAACATCATATTGTTAATGGGATATAAGTGGTTACAGTTTAAAATTCTTGAGAACTTATCACATAGACGAGTGTTGAAATTGAAACAAAGACATACTTTGAATACTAATTTAGGCGGAATAAAATGCTAGAATATGAAGTTTGTTTTGTTTTCAAACCATCCTATAAGCCCTTTCACTATTGCGTATACGCGATATAGTTTCTTATTAAATCGTGCGTTTAATTTTTTTTTAAGTTAATGATTCTTAGCGAAGTAATGATTCTGTTAAGTAAGTTAATAATTGTTATCAAAACCATCGTTACGACATCGAACAAATGTGAAACATATTTATTTGTGTTTTGTGATTTTAATTTTGAGCTATCCGAAAAGTAATCGTATATATTCAAAACGTTTAATCTAAAAAAATGGGTAAATTTTCATTAATTGGAACTTCTCTCATTATAAATTTTTCCTTATATCAGGAATAGTGAAATGCGACCCAATTTAGTTCAGTACAAAGTCACTTAATAAGACATATATACTATCTTTTCGAAAAAAATTTATTGGGCGCCATTTTGTTCCAATATATTCGTATCAATATTTTACCAGTTTTACCTATGTCATACTTAACTTTTGGGCATAACGTAAAATAAATTCAATAAGTATTTTTTACATTCGCCATTTTGTTACGTCATGTTGAATTCTTACCAGTTTAGCCCTACATCACATTCAACTAAAAAATATTTATTTATTTACCAGTTTACCTCTATATCACACTTAATCTTGCATACGTTTTAAAATTAATCTAATGAGTATGTATAATAGCAGAACTATATAATTTCTGCAGGTGCAAAACGGCCTACAAGAAGAATTGCTTTCGTTTATGTCACAGGGTACCCTCCCGCGATCATGATTTCTGGGCCTCTACCCTCATCAGGCAGGCTTGTACCCAGAGAGATCTGAAATAACAGATTGCTCGATATGACAAAATCGAAAACGAAACGTCTATCATACTGAAACAGTACTACAAGTTAAATGTAACATTTAGCACAACCTATTGGGGCTCCGGTGATTTCCGGTTGCAAACCCATAGGTAATTTAAAAAAGTATGCACTAGCACCATCATGTGGAGAGTAGATACTAAAAATCGATAAAAATGCGCTCTCACACATCTTTATCAAAAGTTCTTGGCCGGAAAAGATATATGTATAATAGCAGAAATATATAATTTCTGCAGGTGCAAAACGGCCTACAAGAAGAATTGCTTTCGATTATATTACAGGGTACCCTCCTGCGATCATGATTTCTGGGCCTCTACCCTCATCAGGCAGGCTTGTACCCAGGGAGATCTGAAATAACAGATTGCTCGATATGACAAAATCGAAAACGAAACGTCTATCATACTGAAACGGTACTACAAGTTAAATGTAACATTTAACACCACCTATTGGGGCTCCGGTGATTTCCGGCTGCAAACCCATAGGTAATTTAAAAAAAGTATGCACTAGCACCATCATGCGGAGAGTAGATACTAAAAATCGATAAAAATGCGCTCTCACACATCTTTATTAAAAGTTCTTGGCCGGAAAAGATATATGTATAATAGCAGAAATATATAACTTCTGCAGGTGCAAAACGGCCTACAAGAAGAATTGATTTCGATTATGTCTTAAACCCTGCTTAAAGGAGGGTTTAATGTTGCTCTGGATGGTACGACACTACCTATAGTTGGGTCAGCAAAGAATCTTGGAATTATCATAGACTCAAATTTAAGATTTAAAGAACATGTTAAAAAACTCATGCAAAAATCATTTTTAGCTTTAAAACTTTTGTACAGTAACAGACACATCCTAAATTTACGCTTACGCAAAAATCTGTGCGAATCCTTAGTTTTATCCAACTTTAATTATTGTGATTTTATTTATGGTAACTGTATTGATATTTTGGACAAAAATAGGATCCAGAAGGTTCAAAATCCCTGTTGCAAGTACATTTTTGGATCAGAAAGTTTCACCATATATCACATATATTTGAACAACTTAAATGGTTAAAAATGGACAATCGCAGACTTCATCATATGGCTGCTTTTGTATTAAATATTTTAAATAACCCTGATGCATCTATTTAACTAATTACAACAAAATTGGTACCTCATAATAATATTCATGACAGGACTCGTTTTACCAATCATTTAACTATGCCTCACCATCGTTCAGCCATGTTTCAGAGGTCATTTACGTATAATGCTGAGTTAAAACATATAACTATTTGCAACATAACCTTATCTCACTTAATGTAACTCAGTTCAAAAAACAATTTAAATTTTTTTTATTGACACTTCAATGTACTTAAAGCCTTTAGTGTCACAATTTCAAATTTCTCCATAATTTTCTTATACTTTAAATTATAACTATGCAATTAATCGGATTCGGAAAGAAAGAATTGACATCACGTTGGTGTCAAGATGTTTACTAGGGGAGGTATCAGGGTGGATGGTTTCATCTGATATATCTATGTCTGACCATAGAATGATAAGACTTGAACTCAAGGCAGATCAATCGGCTCCGGTTTTTAAAAGAAATCCCAGATCAGTAGACTGGGCAAAATACACTCGGTCGCTGCAAGAACAATTTAGCGATCAACCGGAGCAGCTAAACTTAAAGGACGATGTAGAAAGGGAGGCAAAATCGATAGCATCGAAAATTGCTTCAGCTTTCGAGCAGTCTTGTCCCTTCCTGAGAGTTCAAACGCGCAGAGTCAAATGGTGGAGCGTAAAACTCGCCAAACTAAGGGACACAGCGCGAATGAGACTCAGGAGCGCCTTAAAAGGTGACGGTCTGCTCAACAGACTCGTGGAGGCCGGCTTCTATGCACAATTATGCGGATGATGGATTGATTCTAATATCAGGCAAGTACTTGGGCATCATCTGCGACAGAATGCAGATGGCCTGTAATATATTGGAGGCATGGTGTAATGAGGTAGGTCTCACGGTTAATCCGCGGAAGACTGAGATGATCCTCTTTACAAGGAGAAGGAATTTAGGAGATTTTCGACCCCCCAAGATTGTATGGTCAACAACTGACCTTGGCAAAAGAGGTTAAATACCTGGGGGTCACGGTAGATGCAAAGCTGAGCTGGAAGACTCATGTCGATAGGCAGATAAGAAAGTCAATAGCGACCTTCTGGCAGCTCCGTAGAGCGGTAGGCACAACCTGGGGGCTGAGTCTTAGGGTCACGGTCTTGCATAGGGTCGAAGTTAAGGATCTTGCATGGAAGGATATGCAGACTTACATAGTAAGGACAGGCAGATTCAAGGATGTACACCTGGTGGCGGGTGGTGGTTGAAGGAGGAGCTGGGGTAGACTGAAAGAGCCTTATAGGCCTACCAGTCAGGTCTCTAGACCTCCCCCTAACTACTACTACATAACTATGCAATTACTTGTAAATTATTTTGGATATATTGATTTTATCTATATTTCTTATATATTAGATTTTCTTTTACTTATATACTTATACTTTTCTGCATTACTTTTGAGGTTAAGTAGAGTAACCGACTTGTGCTAGACTTCACCTCATTTTGGTGCCACTTTTTTTTGAATATTATTACACTGTCTATGTAAATATGCATTTCTGTAATATAAAGACGATTATTTATTTCTTTATTTATTAAGTGATTTTTTCAGATTGAGTTTTCAAATATTTAATTAATCCGCCATCTTGGATTCTTACCAAAATTTAACCATTTGATTCTCACATAACACTTGATTGTTGTGCAAAATTTTAGATAATATGGGTAAGTTTTTTAGTATTATTTTTTTTAACACTTCACAAGTCCGCCATTTTGCCATCCCTATATGACCTTTAATTTTTGACCAAATTTTGAAGTCAATCGGGTAAGTAGTTTTTAAGCTATGCCGCGAACAGACAGACAGACCGACCGACGGAATTGCGAAAACATGTTTTTCGGCATCTAGGGACCCTAAAACGTAAAGATCTGGAAACATCTCGGAGGGTGATTTTTTCACGATTACAATAATACTTCCCTTTTACTAGGGAAGTAATTAAATAAACTTAGTGACAAGATTAATAAAACGCGGAACTTTCTCCTGAAGAGTTATCAGCTTTGCAAACTTCATTTTTCTTCTAAAATAATACAGCGTAACAAAACGGAAAGTACGAATACTGTATATGAGAATAAATTTAGGGCCCCAGAAAGAATCATGAAGAGCCACTCAAAATATTCTTTTAACTTCCCTCGTAAAAATGATGTACTGTTATCTCGAAAAAAAATTTTTTTTTGGCCTTGAGCTTAGCTCATTTAGCCACGAGAGGCAAATAAATTTTTCTGAATCTAAAAGGAGCTATACATTTCGGAAGGTTCTTAGGTTAATTATTATTTGTGTTAACTATATAAATAATAGGATAGAAATGGTATCAACATTAAAGTCCCCAGAACTAGGTCCCTAATCCCCTACAAAAATAAAAATATAAATAGTTGAATATCTCAAATCCCCACAAACCCAAAAGTAAATTAAATACGGCAAAGGAAATATAGACATGGACACACACTTCTCATCCTGGGGCCAATGCAGGACATTTTATAACTATACGTATCACAGGGGGGGCCCGGATAGGTAGGTTGACAAACATTTAAAGAAAGGAAACGAAGAAGGTCGATAATTAAGCAAATAGATCCCAAAAACTAAATAACCATTTTACAGTATCTTAAATAGATCATAAAAATTGTCTCTATATTAGTATCAGTACACACTTTACTCATGAAGGAAATATGATTTAATGGAAGTAAATGCAGTTTCGAAAGGTCAGAAGAAAGATATGATACGGCTTCCGTGTTGTGGGAGCAGCTAAAAAGTCTGTGGTTTAGGTCATCTAATGATTAATTGTCACAAGAACATAATGAAGTTTGAGATAGTTTTAATTTTTCCAGGTGTTTGTTGAATCTTCCATGCCCCACCAGATACCTGAAATAAGACACAAACATTTTGCGAGAGAGATCGTTTAGATTATGGTGGATTAATGAATACTGGTTAGTGGAGCTAAGTGTATTATTTATATATAACTGTTTCCAAATCTCCCGTGTATTTTCTTTCATAATTCTATACAAATCTGAATGTGGGATCCCTTCTGAGCGAAGTCCCACTGATATTGCTTCCTTGGCGGCTTTATCCGCCAGTTAATTTCCAGATAGACCTGAGTGACCTTTTGCCCAAACGAATTTAATATCAGTTTCACTAGAGGACAGTCTAGAGATCATATTTAAAATACTGGCAATAATTGGATGTTTGCAGTTAAGGTTGTTTTTTAGAGATAACAATACAGACTGAGAATCAGATATTATGAACGCTTTAGATATTGTATTCGGCCGAGAAAATTGATGAAAGTTTATGGCATTTGTACATTTTAGTTTTTTTTAGTTTGTGGGATTACAAAGGCACAGCCTACTCCATTGTTATTTTTTGATCCATCAGCATATATTTTGTAATAGGACTTAAACTGATCCAAAACTTCATTTAAAATACTTTCGTTTAGTATTTGTAACTCCGTGAATTTGGGAAGGATTACTTCCATATTTAAATAAATAATGTTAAACGGGTTTGCAAATAAAAAATAATTATCCCATTTCAGAATAACATCATTGTATTTTGCTGTTGTAGTGAAAGCTTCAGCAAGCATAGGGCTATTTTTATTGGACCAAAATGGTAGTGTTAGGTTGTCTATAGCTAGTTTATTTACTTTATTTAATAGATTGTTATTATTGTATTGCATATTTTTTAATAAAAATTTCTCCGCTAATACATTTCTCCTTAAGAATAATGGGGGTTCACCACATTCTGCCAAAAACGCCTGTATTGGGGAGGATTGAAATGCCCCAACGATTAACCTCAAAGCTTTATGTTGAACTATATCATTTTTTTTTAAGGCGTGAATTACAAGCTGTTTCATAAAATATTGATCCGTTGTCTAACAGAGATCTAGTAAATGCCTTATAGAAGATTAGGGATGTTTTTGGATCTGCACCCCTTGACACCAGACCTTGACACCACTGCTCTGAGAATGTTCAGACTTTTTTCGGCTTTATCTATAATGTGATTAATATGGTCGTTCCAAAATAATTTTTGATCCAAAAATACGCCCAGATATCTAATGGAGCTAACCCATCGGATACATGTATTATTAAGTGAAATGGAATTCTCTTTAACAAGCCGGTGGCGTGAAAAAATTAATATGCCGGATTTATTATTGGATATACTAAAACCATTTTCAGAGAAGTATGTATTACAAAGGTATATGATATTAATTAAAATAGATCTACATCCTAACATATTTTTTTTGTTTTGAATAAATGCATAGGTTATCAGCAAACTGCAATATAGTAGCATTCATACACTAAGAATGTAAATCAGCTGTGTATAAATTAAACAGTAGGGGACTCAGTACAGACCCCTGTGGTAAACCAGATGAGACTGATCTAAAGTCAGTAAGCCCGCTGCCAAGTCTGACAGAAATCTTACGATCAACAAACAGCCTAACTAAATTTAATACAAAACCCTCAGGTATATTGAAACTTTTTAATTTTTCCGTAAGAATATTCAGATTCACATTTTCGTATGAACTTGATACATCCAAAAATAGAGCTGCTAAGTAATCATTATCAGTAAATGTGTTTTGAATGTCGGTAACAAGGTGAGCTAGGCAATCATTTACACCCGATCTCGCCTAAAACCAAATTGGCAAGGGGGTAGGAGCTTTTGCGATTCACACCACCGAAAAAATTACCGTCCTAGGTTTTTACAGATCAGAATTTAGGGTCCCTAGATCTCAATTCTGTATGTCGGTCTATCTGTATGCCGCATACAGACACACTCAAACACTACCTATTCGAATGACATCAAATTTTGGTCAAAAATCGATTGTTATAAGGGGATGAAATGATTATATGTTGGTAAAAATCCTAAATGAAGGAACTAAATGGCGGCCTAGCGAAGTTTTAAAAAATTATTATTAAAAAAAGTCCTTAACCAACAAATATTTTGTAGAATTTATCTGGTAGAATTCTTGTACGAATCCAAGATGACGAAACAAAATGGCGTCCAGATGAAATTAAAAAAAAATATTACTTAAAAACTACTTATCCAGTTTACCTAACATTTTGCATAAAAATCAAAGTAAAAGTTTGGTACAAAATCAAAACGGAGGCTTAATAAAATATTTAAAAAATCAGCATGAAAAACCTACTTATTAGATTCATTTCAAAATGTGTGCAAGAATTAAAGGTAATATAGAGATGAACTGAAAATTGTGGTACGAATTCAAAAAGGCAGAATAAAATGTCGGCTAAATAAAATGTTTGTAATCGTGCCATAAATGCCCAAAAACATATTTGTTAATTCCATCGGTTTGTCTGTCGGTCTGTCTGTCTGTCAATTTGGGCATAGCTGAAAAACTACTTATCAGATTGACTTCAAATTTTGGTCAAAAATCAAAGGTCTTATAGGGATGACCTGGTAACATTTTGATAAATATCCAATATGGAGGAATAAAATGATGGTCCGGTGAAGTGTAAAAAATTATTACTAAAAATTAATTATACAAATTACCTCGAATTTGGTGCAAAAATCAATTATTACATAGAAACGAATTAATAATATTTTGGTATGAATCCAAAATGGTGGCCTAATAAAATAGTTAAAAAGTCGGCCTGAAGAAACTATTTATTAGGTTAATTTCAAATTTTGTGCTAGTTTTAAGTGTGTCATGAATATACTAGTAAAATTTTGGTACCAATTCAAAATAGTGGAACAAATTGGCCAGCAAATAAAATGTTTAAGGAATTAACGTAAAAATTTTTTTCTTATTCATCTGACTTCAGTTTTTCACAATTAAATGTGATGTATATGTGTTACTAAATGACTAGGAGCAAAACTAAATTGAGCCACACTTCACTATTCCTAAGAAAATTTTCACAACGAGGGAAGTTCCGAGTAAAGGAAATTTACCGATTTATCTTCATCGTTAGTCTATTCGCGTTTACTGCTGGACATAACTTTCCCCCTAGCTTCTCCGTGTACTTCTGTTCCGTGTTAGGTGAATTTCTTCATGCAGGTTTTTTTACATTATCTAGCTATAATCACTCCCATTTTAAACCAGCTATCCGCTCAGTGATGTCCGTGAATCTGGTTCGTCTTCTGATATTTTCATCTTGACTATGTTTGTTGTAAATCCCCAAGCTCCTTCTTTATATCGCTCTCTGTGTAAGGGTAATGGATTCTAGGCCATCTCTTGCTAACTGGTATGCCTATATGCCTCGTATGCATTGTTTTTTAGAGACATGAGTATATCCGAGGTTTCGAAGATACGCCCGAAAGCAGCCCAAGACTAATTCCTCTGAAGATTTCCGCTGTCTGACTTTCTCCTCCCAGTTTTAGTGGTTGTTAATCTCGGTTAAATCTTCTTTCCAAAATAACTTCCGCATTTATCCGGCGGATATTCAGCCCTCTTCGAAAAAAGTATTCTATAGTACTTTAGATACTTTTATATTTCTTCTATTGTAATCTGTAGCATATCTTCTTATTCTACTATAACAAACATAGAAAAAGACTCCAAGTCTCAGTCTCATTAAATCTCATTAAAACAACAGAGAGAACCTTAGTAAATAATCACACTCACAAATCCTAAAACAATAATTTAGAAATAAAATAAAACACACTAAAGCACAACAAAACAAACAACTACTTATACATATTTGATGGACATTAAAATGTTGTTTGTAGGTCTGATGATGCTCGAAAGGGTGAAACACGTGTCATGTTTCTTGTGAATTGTAAGATTATAATTTAATGAGACCGAGACTTGGAGTCTTTTTCTATGTTTATTATTAAAATTAGGTCTCTTTGAACAATATGGACAATTTCTTCGCTTTTCATATTCTACATTCATAATTTTAGTGTTTGTAAGATTTAAGACAGATAATGCTTACAGTTCTGGGTAAAAATATTCCAGAAGCTCAACAATGTGTTTCTCTCTTGTAACAGTAGTTCCATGTCAGTCTTGATTTATATTATTTTTTGTCTACCAACATTCTTATGATTTTTTTTGTCTTGTATGCTCTAATGCGAATCCCTTTTCTCATGTTTTTGTTCATTTAAGCATATCTTTTTTTGTGGTGCATCTTTCTGTTATGGGCATTTCTGTTTACTTTTCTTCTTCTTTTTTGTTTGGTTTTTTATCTATAAGCAGACCAGGAATAAGGCTGAAAACCTGAGTACCATATAACGTGGTTTCTTTAAATGAAGAAAGGGAAATTTCATTGACTGATTTAAAGACTTGCAGATTAGGGGGAGGGGAAGAGGCCTTTACTGGTAACACATTCCATAATCGGGATACTCTGGGAATCGAGCTGGGAATAAAGGAACGAAGAAAGTGGAGGTTCCTTGGTTTCTGCAGTTTGGCGATAAAGGAATCCATGTAGGTCTACGCTGGAAACCGTCCTCAACAGAAAAACTAAAGAAGGCATAGTGGATGATATGTCAACACAATACAACCCGTGGTAGTATCTGTGTATTAGAGCCAGAATGTCCACATGCTCTAGTGAGGTAAGCTTCCTTGTGATGTATGGATCATTAACAAGGAGAACAACTCTTCTTTGGACAAAACCAACGATATCAAGGATTGAAGGAGAGGCTGCTCCACATATTTCTGTGCAATACCTACTCAAAGTTAGGCTACTAAAACTACATATCCAATTTAACAGAAATTTTGCACAAAAATCAGGTATTATGTAAAAATAATGTGGTAAAATGTTGATAGGAATCCCAAGTTGTGAAACAAAATATCGGCCTGGTGAAATGTTCAAAAAAATATTACTAAAAAACTACTTACCCAATTTGGTACGAATTCAATATGACGGAACAAAATACAGCTATTTTGTGTGTATGCTAGGTAAAATATTAAAAAAAAATTAATAAAAAACTATTCATTCAATATAATGCACTTATTTCACTTATAACGCAAAAAATCAAGTATTACCTAAAAATCAACTGATAAAATTTTGATGCTTAATAAAATATTTAAATAATTAGTATGAAAAAACTACCTATTAGATTGGTTTCAAATTTTGTACAAGAATTAAACGTGATGTGGAGATGAGCTTGTAAAATGTAATGTTTAATAAAATGTTTGTTAACGTGAAAAAAAAATCCCCTCCAAGATTCTACATAGCTTCAAATTTTAGCGTTTCTAGGTGCCCAAAATCATGTTTTTTCAGTTTCGTGAGTCTGTTTGTCAGTCTGTCTGTCTGTCAAATTAGGGCATAGCTAAAAAACTACTTACCAGATCCAAATTTTGTTTAAAAACAGTAGGTCTGGGGATGACCTGGTAACATTTTAGCAAATATCCAATATGGCGGAACAAAATGCCGGTCTGGTAAAGTGTTAAAAAAAATATCGCTAAGAAACTAATTATTCGGACTACCTCGATTTTGGCACAAAAATTAAGTATTACATAGAAATGAACTGGTAACATTTTGGTATAAATCCAGAAAGGCGGCCTAATAAAATAGTTAAAAAATCAGCCTGAAAAGACCATTTATTAGAATAATTTTAAATTTTGTGCAAGCATTAAGTGTGATATAAAGATAAACTAGCAAAATTTACGTATAATTATTTAGTTTATAGTAACACTGAGGTACAAAATTTGGCTAGTTATATAGTTACTGATTACACAGACAGCACAGACTGATACCATTATTATCCTGTCAAATAACTCTGCGAGTTGAATTTTTTAAAAATTTGCATATCATACACTTCATAAAAGAAAGGTAATAGAGTCTATATCAATAGGGTAATACTATTGAAGGTGACATATTTCGAATATATAATCAGTTTTAGTTAATAACTAACTAAGATATTGGCCTTTTTTTATTGATGAAAATGACAATTTTTTCATTTACAATAAAATATTTTGTTTTTCTGGTTTCTTCTTTGGGTCCATTTCACTCACATGAATTACGATAAACATATTTACTCTCTTCTTTCTTGTAAAATATCATTTCAATACTTGGAGAACATTTGAACGAGTAGAAAGCTCAGCTTACATGGCTCTTCGTTTCTTCATTTATCAAAGCTGCTTTCCTTTAGGTTTACTTTATATGGAATCTTAAACAAACATTTTGCTAATGGTTTTGTATTATTTTAAGCCCATTATTAATCTGAAACGAAATTGAACATTACATTGAAGTTAAATATAACCTTTCAAATATCAAGACTTTTATGTAGATTGCATCTTACATACTTCAATATGTTTTATTCCTTATATTAAATTTTGTAAAGTATGTTTATAGCTTCTCTAAATTAACACAAAACAATTTTGTTTTTGTTTTGTTTACAAATATTTTTTCCGCATCCACCCAGCTTTGACAATGTCTGATTTTTCGTTTCACTTATAAGTTTGATTCTGCTCAGGAGGCAATTCGCCACGAACTTACCAACACATGCGAACGGCAACCAGTCATCTTTTCGCAGAGCTGTAGGTTGCAGGTTCTTGGGTACACCTTTCGAAATTAAAATGGGCGCCACCTAATTGACTGTGACTCAATGAGGAAGAAATCTATATTGATATTTAAATGCAGACGAAATAAAGATTTAGAGGGCTTTTCAATAAAACATTATATAAATTGCAGACTGTCAAATTTTAATGATCACCTTGATCTTTTGTTTCTTTTTTTTTTAAGAGTTGTTTTATAAAGTAATTTTTGCCATGTGAAATTTAGCTTACATTCAAAAATTCAATTGACATTAAGATATAAAAAAATAAATCAAGAAAATGTAAAATATATATAAAATATGTGAAATGTGATAGAACGTTATTACCATTATATCATCAACCTGTGAAAATCTGGCGAAATGTCATGACACAAATATGTAAATATGAAAATTAAATTAAATAGCGCACAGGGAATCAAAAATTCATGAATTTTCTTTTACCACGCTGCCGCAAGGAAAAAGTTATAAAAGTATAAAGTATTTCGCCAAGGCTGTTTAACAAAAAATAGGTTACTTACTTCCTTTCTGCTACCTTATATAAAATTTATAAATATAAAAATTAAGAAGTAATTCCTCGTACTCTTACAGGAAGGAACTCCAAAACCATTGTAGAACTCTTGGTTTATGGACCCCAAAAATTACACCATAAACTCGTAAACTATATCCCAAAACCATATCTTGAATTCTTAACCTGAAACCCTACAAACGATTGTTTGTCTTAAAATAAAATCGACACGGAATGTGCAAAAACAAGTTATTTACAACAAAACTATTCAAAGACATTGCCTTACCTCTAGTCATCTAGAGGGCTCCTTCGACATCAACGATCACCAACAAAGGGAATTTCCAGACATCTAGAAAGGCTTCTCGAGGACCGACAGCCAAAACAAAATTCAGGACGCCGTTCACGTGGTTGATCAATTGTGGAACCAAACAAAACGGGACCAAAATTTAGGGCCAGATGATGTCCAGAAATAGGCCATAGGCTTTCAACAGCACTGCACTTAAAGAAATTATACTTAGGACATACTTTCAGTATTAAAAAAAGATCGGTCCATTAAGGCACTTTTAAAGCCGGTACATGTTGCACCTCTAAAGAGAGCCAATAGAAAGGGGCGAGAAAATCAGCTCCAGAAAATTCGAAGAAGTTTGACATTCCCCTCCATCATTCTTCCTTACTTGAGACTTATGCCAACCTAATGCCATAGAATAAAATAATAATTACAGTGGAGTCCACTGTTGGCGCCACTGTGTCCCCGAATACAGCTGGCGAATTGCTCCTGAGCAGAATCAAAATTATAACTTTAATGAAAAATCAGACACTGTCAAAGCTGGCTAGATGCCGAAAAATAAGAAACCAATGAAACCATAGTGACAGAAGAGAAAGGCAGGCAAATTCCGAATATTTATAAACAAAGCAAAAACAAATTTCTTTTGCAGTCTTCCGGTTCGTCTCGTCGAATGCAGACCGCTGTGTTATTAACATAAGTGGTGCCACGTGTTCGGTTTTATTGCTTTATTTCGAGGGGAAACGGAAGACTTAACCGTTCAGTGTGGAAACTACCGACCCCGCTAGAAAGGGAGCAGACGCTGTAAACGTGTGAGGCCTAGTTGTTCCTGCATTCTATCCCGTTCGTCTGCCGCAGTTCTACATAGAATATTAGCGAAATGGCCGCTACGTGGCGGGAGTGGGAGGGGTAAGGGGATAGCTTGAAAGAAAGGGTCATCTCGTGATATCAGTAGTATTCTCAAGGGGTATCCAGTGGAAGCCAAGATGCATTTCAAAATTTAAAGAGGAAATATTAAAAAGCTTCGGGGTATTCGGGAGCTTAGCGCTCGCCATCCGGATATCCTACCGATAACGTCTCCAAACTGGAATAAGGTGCAGGGTCGCCGATTTAACGACTTTGAGCCCCGGACGGAGAGCAATCTGGCAAATGGACTAGTATCAGCGCCAACAATCTAGGAAAAACAAACAAACAACAAATTTCTTTTGTATTAATTTAGAGAAGTTGAAAATACTTTACAAAATGTAATCCAATAAATTATGAATAAAACATATTGAGGTAAGTAAAATGTAATTTACATAAAAGTCTTGATATTTTAAAGATTATATTTAACTGCAAAGTTATAATGTTCAATTTTGTTTCAGATTACTAATTGGCTTAAAATAATGAAAAACCATCAGCCGAAATGTCTGTTTAACATTCCATACCAAGCAAACATAAAGAAAAGCAGCTTGGACAAATGAAAACAAAAAGTTATATAAACTGAAACTTTCTATTAGTTCAAGTGTCTCAAAGTGTTAAATTGATATGTTACAAGAAAGAAGAGAGTAAATATGTTTATCATAATTCATGTGAGTCAAATGGACTGAAAGAAGAAACCAAAAAAACAAAATATTTTATTGTAAATGAAAAAATTGTTATTTTCATTAATAAAGAAGGCCAGTATCTTATTAACTAAAACTGATTATATATTCAAAATATATCACTTTCAATAGTAACACCCTATTAATAAAGATTCTATTAACTTTCTTTTATAGAGTGTATGATATGTAAATTTGGAAAAATCCAACTCGTAGAGTTATCCAATAGGATGGTGATAGAACACTGTGTGAAAATCAGAAACTATATAACTAGCCAAATTTTGTAATTGTCTTAGGGTTAATATAAACTAAATAATTAGATTCAAATTTGAAAATGTTATAAGACACCGAATACAATCGGGTTCTGACTCCTTTATACTAGTGGCCAGTGGCGCCAGCAGTAAACACCCCTGTAATTATAACTTTGTTTTATGGCTTTAGGGTGGCATAAGTTCCTTCTGTAGTGAGGAAGAATGGTAGAGGGGCATGTCAATTTTCTTAGAATTTTCTGGAGATGATTCTCTCACACCTTTTCTATTGGCTCTCCTTGGAGGTTCAACATGTGTCCGGCTTTATAAAAGTGCCTTAATGGACCGATCTTTTTAAAGTCCTGAAAGTATGTCTTACTATTAATAAATTGTAGTGCCGTTGAAAGCCTAAGCCTATGGACATCGTCTGGCCCTAAATTTTGGTGCCGTTTTTGTTTGGTTCCACATTTGATCAACCACGTGGTAAATCGATTTTCGCCGTGAGCTAATTCGCAATTATATTTTATAAACAGAATGTCGTCCTGAACTTTGTTTTGGCTATCTGTTTGAAGAATTAGTTCAAGTTTATGGTGTAATTTTTCTAAAAATGGTTTTGGAGTCGTTTCCTGTAAAACTACAAGGATTTAATTCTTAAAGGACATCATTAAAATTTGACAGTCTGCACTTTATACAGTGTTTTATTAAAAAGTCCTCCAAATCTTTATTTTATCAACATTTAAATAGCATTATAGATTTCTTCCTAATTGAGTCACAGTCAATTAGGTGGCGCCCCTTTTAATTAAAAGGTGTACTCGAGAACTTGCAACCAACAGTTCTCTGAAAAGAAGACTGGCTACCGTTCGCATGTCTTGGTAAGTTCATAGCGACTTTACGTCATAACTTCAGAATGACCAACAGTGGCGTATTTAGGGAGAGGCAAAGAGGCCAAATGCCACCCCACCCTCCCAGAGCTTTTAACCTAAGCAAAATGCTTAAAAGGTTTAAAAGTAAAATAAAGCATTATATAAGTGTACCACTTTTTTTTTTGGCATCGTCGCTAACTTTCATGAGGGTATTAAACTTATGTTGTATTAACAAAAAGCCATGATAGTTTTCAAATGTAAATGCTTGCCACCCTCTAAAATTATTATTATTATTATTATTATTATTATAAAGCGTCTTTTGTCTTGCATCTCGTCTGTGTTTCAAAGCTAGGTATTTTATTCACTGAACTATTTTTATCTAAGTATAATTATTAAAATCCTAACTCAACTTTAGTAATAGAAAGACGAGGTGAGATGCCGAAGAATATGATTCAGTTCTTCCCCATATTAAAAAAAAACGATGTTTTAAGTTTTGACTTGAATTTTGAAATATAATTGTATGATTTAGATGACTGATGATCGAAAAAAACTTTCTGGTTCACAATACCGAAAAAGAAAGTTGTAGAAAGAGGAAGATAAAAAACCATTAGCTGGGTCATTGAAAATGTTTTTTTACGTCTACGACCAGCAAAGAACCACAACCTTCAAGTAGCAAACACCTAGATGCTGCACATTTTGATTCAAGTGAGGATGCAGAAGAACCATTGGAAAAGCTGCACGAAGAAGGTAAATCGGATTCGGACACCGAAGTAAAGAAAAAGGACACGCCGAATAAAGCTACGTCGAACACGCCAGCAAATATACAAACCGAAACTATTGGTAAGGTGAATGAGGAACTCTTAAAAGACCCAGCCTATTGGCCTCAAGTATTAACAGATAATATTAGGATAACAATTCTTGAAATAAGACCGGTACAGTTAAAAAATATGACATATCCTGTAAATAATTCAAATAGATCTTTTAGCGCTACCTACTTTGAAAAAACATTAAGTAATAATGAAAAAGTTCTTAGAACTTGGCTTGTTTATCCAAATCCAAGAACTCAGTGTACTGTTTTTGTTGTAAATTATTTGGGATATCTGTTAATAGTTTTAATGATGATAACTGATATAGTGACTGGCGACAATTGCCTCGAACCTTAGAAAGACACGAAACAAGTAAGGGATATTTTGAAACTATTAGAAAATGGGTTGAGTTGAAAAAATCAATTGAAAAAGGTATTTCAATCTGTCAATCAAAATTTAATTCAGATGGAAAAAAGAAGGTGGACATCTATTTTAGAAAGACTTGTATGTGTAATTCAGTTTTTAGCTCAGCAAAATTTAGCTTTTAGGTGCAGCAATCAAAAACTTTTTGACAAAGATAACGGTAATTTTTTGAAATTTATTCAGACAAATGCCAAATTTGATAACGTAATGGCCGAACACATAGATAAGGTTCAAAAAAATACCAAACAAATGACCAATTATTTAGGTGATAAAATACAAAATGAATTAACCTTCCTCATAGGAGAAAAAATCAAGAGAAATATTATTGACTTAAAATTATGTAAATATTTTTCACTAATTCTTGATTGTACACCTGATATTAGTCAGCAAGAACAAATAACTATTATTGTTAGGGTTGTGTTTATTGATGAGCATTCAAAAAGTGTTGAAATTAGGGAGCATTTTTTAGGATTTTGTCCAGTTACTAATACTACTGGTCAGGGTTTAACTGACTTTTTATTAAAATATTTAGAAGAAGCTTATATCAATATTGCTGATATGAGAGGTCAGGGCTATGATAACGGTGCCAATATGAAAGGCAAACATAATGGTCTGCAAAAAAAGATCTTGGATATTAATACTAGAGCCTTTTTTGTACCTATTTGTAATATATTTGTAAATAGATACACGTGTGTTTATTGTTTATTTCTTTTGAGTAGTCACTGAACTTTATGTTGTTGTTTACTTGCATCAGCTGTTTTTGAATAACTATACTTCCATCAAGGGAATTCCTACATATAAGGTCTGATCAAAATATTGGCTACCAGGGTTATTCAAAAATGTTTAAATCATTCAAATGCTGTGCTAACAAAGACTTTAAAAACTATATTTGTGTATCATGTTTGAGTGCCTTTCACCCCTCATGCATAGAGAGGGCCAGAGAATTTACTGTTCTTTCTGGGTTTAGAATATATTGTTCAAAGGAATGCGAAGATGAAGTAGAACAGAGAGAGCATGAAATTGAAAAACTTAAAAAGGATGTGCTTGAAAAGGAGACCCTTTTGGAACAAAAAAACTGTTTTATTAAACGCCTACAGAGAAAAACACAAGACTTCACAGACGATGTGTTGGATGCTCAGAGGAAATATGAAACTCAACTTAACAATCAACAAATAACTATCTCAAATCTAAATGAAAACTTGCGAGACTTAAAAAAGACTAATGAGGTTCTAAAAATCGACTTGGAAAAAACAACATTGGACTTAGAGAAATATAAGGAGCGACTTACGTATTTTAAGGAGCAGGTTCAGTGCATGAAAACATCTATCGAAGTGCTCACAGAAGAGAATGATTCATACTCTGAAGAAGTAAAGATGTTAAAACAAGAGCTTTTTTTAATCAAGGGGATGGAAAGGACATCGAAGTATGTTCAAACTCACAAAGAAGCGTTGAAGTCTGTTGAAACTCAAACGAGTATGATTATTCGTGACCTGGATAAACATGCCACTTCTGAAAATAAGGCTATTCCCGATAGAGCTATGCGCGACAGAAAGAAAGTTTTAGTCGTAGGTGATCATAGTGCCAGAGACTGTTCTGCTATTTTACGCTCTTTTTTGGCAAATAAGTCATACAGTGTTACCGGCATGGTGTTTCCAAATTCGCCTATGGCGGAAATCTGTATTAAAACATTTCAGTCTACTTTGGATTTTGGCAGGTATGATTGTGTTGTTTTACTTTTAGATATTAACCATAACTCAAATATCTCAGACCTTAGAAAATTGTTATGTTTGGGAAAAACGACTAATCTTGTTATTTGTTTGCGATGTGATACCAACCTGCAGAAAAATAGTTACTTTGTTAATAAAATCCAAGAGCAATTTGGGCGGCTTAGCAAGCGTCAAAATTCTTCGGTTAGAATTATTGAAAATTTTAAGGAAGGAAATAGATATAGACACAATAAAAAATCCTTATGTAAATTGTTAGCATCATATGTCCTCGTAGACTGTTTAAGCTTAAATTTAGTTCTAGTGCCTGTGAGTGTCTGTAGCGAGTTAGAGTATCAGAATATCACTGTTTCTGACAATAACCTCGAGAGCAACCTGTTACCTATAGCCAACTCACCTACCGGGGATTCAGAAAATCCTGAAGATTCTGATAGTGCCGCTGAAGGGTGTCATTTGATTGGCTCTCAGGATATAAATGCAACTGATGTTGAACCAGGGACATCTTTTTTGGGATTCACTCAGATATTATTGACATCACCCTAGTACTTTTGAATATTCAATCAGTCAGGAACAAGGTCAATGAACTCCAAATTTTTTTAGACAATCTATCTAATCCTCATGTTTTGCTACTATGTGAGCACTGGCTCAAGCCAGAAGAGCCCTTTGCTCTACCAAATTATACACTACTAGCCAAATTTTGTCGTTCCGAGTCCACACATGGGGGTACATTGATTTTGGTTCTGTGACTGTTAGGGAATCGTTCTTTTTTTCACCAACCGATCTGGGGGAGATCAAAGAAACCATTTCAGAATTAACAAGAAATGGAGCTGCTGGGTGGGACGAGATCTCTGCACGTATATTTTTGGAGCTTCCTAACGAGGCCTTAGATGTATTGGCAGAATGCATAAATCTTTCTTTTTATAGTGGTGATTTTCCCTCTTGCCTTAAAATTGCCACAGTTGTTCCGTTGTTCAAAGGGGGTGACCAAGAGCAACCCTCAAACTACAGGCCCGTAGCACTATTGCCAACACTTTCTAAGATTGTAGAAAAACTGGTGAAGAAGAGGATGATGGCTTTTCTTGTGAGGAATGGAGTCTTGAGTCGGGAGCAGTTTGGCTTTCAGGCGGCTAAGGGCACAAATGATGCCATATTTTCATTACTGGAAAAATTATATCTCAGCTTGAACGAGAAAGAGACAGCTGCGGCAGTTTTTTGTGACTTATCCAAGGCCTTTGACTGCGTGAGTCACACTATACTGTTGCATAAGCTGGAGTTGTATGGATTTAGGGGTAGAGCACGTAAATGGCTTGAATCCTATCTGAAGGACAGAGTACAGAGTGTTTCTTTTGGTGGCTGTATGTCTGAACATGCAACACTGGATTCTGGCGTCCCGCAGGGATCAGTTTTGGGTCCTATTTTATTTTTATTGTATGTTAATGACTTTGCGGGCATCAAAATAAAGTGCCAATTCACCCTTTTCGCGGATGACGCCACGATACTTTGGCATGACAGTAATGTTGACAGACTTAATGAAATTGTTAACAGTGATATGGAAATAATTAAAACTTGGTGGGATGCAAATAAATTAACTTCAAATATTTCTAAAACAAATGTGAGGTCTTTTGGTTCTGATTTGGGTGAAGTTCGCTTGGATGCTAGTATCCTGCCAAATCATACAGAAAACAAATTCTTAGGCCTTTACATTGACAATCGTTTAAAGTTTGAATGTCATATTAAGTTCTTAAAGTCAAAACTGGCATCAAACTGCTATGCAATGAGAATTATTTCTAATGAGCTAGATGGTAGCATAATAAGATCTACATATTTCTCATTAATTGAGTCGCACTTGCGGTATGGTGTTTGTTTCTGGGGTACTTGTTCTGCACTACTTTTTCAAAGTGTTTTTGTTTTGCAGAAAAGAGCCATTAAGTATATGTTTAGAGCTAAAGTGCGAGATTCATGCAGGCCTCTGTTCTTAAAGCACAATATTTTGACACTTGCCTGTTTATTCATATTGGAAACTGTATGCCTAGTATTTGAAAAATACAAAAACGAATTAATTGCGAGGCATGATTATAATGTAAGAGATACAAATGTGATCTCCCTCCCTATTCCAACATCAGCACAAATTAAAAACTCTATCATACATGGTGGCAAAAAATTATTCAATCATCTGCCTCCAAATATCAGGTCGATTCCAACTTCGGTTAAGTTCAGAAAAGAATTAAAAAAACTGCTATGTGCGAGAGCCTACTATACTGTAAATGAGTTTTTAGATGACCATTTTTAATCTAAATCTATATTCCTACTATTTATCACTTGTAATCCAATACACTACCTTTTAACACTTTGGTCCTTGTCACTTTTAATTAGATAATGGCTGATTTATGTATTGGCTTGCCTTCAGCTTGCTTTGACTGTATATTCATTATAGTTTTTGTTCTTTTTTATATTTTAAATCTGGTGTGTATTGTTTATAATATGTAAATGTATGCGTTCAAGTTTTTAAATGACAACTTTTAATATTTTTAGCCCTATAAAGCATAGAGTTTGTGTAGTGGTATATTATGATATATTTTTTTGTTGACAAATTAATTTTAACAATTTTTAACTATGTTCGGTGTGTTTTGAGTTTGCCTGTATTATGTATTATGCACTATGTGTATGTATGCGTTTTGCGTGTGCATGCGTGGGTATGTATACGTATACGCATATATTTTTGTCTGTACTGTTCTTTTTATTATGATTCTGTGCTTTCTTTGTTTTGTATAATCTTTTTTTTTTCTCTTCCCCTTAGCTTTGTCAGTGAATACCATTCTAGACAATAAAGCATTTTGAGTTTGAGTTTGAGTTTGAGTTTTGTGCGGCACATAGCCTTAATTTAGTCGTAAATGACGCTGCAAAATGCTCTCTTGAAGCAACAAACTTTTTTAACATTATTCAGGAAATATATGAGTTTTTTCGGCCTCAACCTACCGATGGGGTATTCTTATGAAAGAACTTCCCAACCTAACAGTAAAGCCGCTATCTGATACCCGTTGGGAGAGTCGAATTGATGCTATCAAAACCCTCAGATTTGAACCAGAAAAAATTTATGATTCTCTCTTTGCCCTTTATAGCGATGAATCTAGAGATAATGACACAAAAAATATTGCAATATCCCTAATTAAAAAAATAAAGTCTTTTAAATTTATATGTTCATTAGTTATCTGGTACAATATTTTATCAAAAATAAATGTTGTAAGCAAAATAATGCAAAAATCTACCATTGTTTTGCCAGAAGCTGTGCGAATGTTAAAAGATATTAAAATATTTTTAACCAACCTTAGATCTGAAAATGGTTTTACCGAAATGCGTAATGAAGCCACAAAAATTGCGGAAGAAATAGACTGCGAAATTTGTTTTCCACCTGTTTAGTTAGTTAGACCAAGAAAAAGAAGTGTTTTTTTTATTATAAACACAAAGATGAGCCTATCCAATTTTCTGAGCGAAATTTCAAAGTTAATTTTTATTTTTACGTTCTCGACATTGCAATTTCAAAACTAGACGAAAGGTTCCAAGATTTCAACAAATATAATAAAACGTTTGGTTTTTTAAATAATTTAGGAGCGTTTAATAAAGATGAAATAATGCAATATTGTAAAAAATTGGAAACTGAATTAACTGACCTGGCAACAAAAAATATGGACTTAAATGCAATTGACCTTTACAATGAGATTGATACTTTGTCAGTTTATATTCTTATTACAGATAATACGTCTGCTAAAGAGGTATTAACTTATTTAGTAGTTACTGATTTAAAAGGCATCTTTCCGAATCTATTCGTAGCTTTAAGAATATTTTTAACAATGCCGGTTACTGTTGCCCATGGAGAGCGGTCATTTTCGAAATTAAAACTAATCAAGACCTATTTAAGATCCAACATGAGTCAATTCAGGCTTTCAAATTGACGGAATAAAATGGTGGCCTTAAAAAAATAGTGTCAAAACTATGTCCAAAAGTCAAGTGTGGCATAGCTAGAAACTGGCAAAATATTGCTACGAATCTAATATGGTGGAACAAAATGGCGCCAAATAAAAATATTTGGAAAGGCAGTATATGTATATATTAGTATCTGGGTAAAAGTGATTTATCGATTTTTATAATCTGCGAAGCGGTGTGTCAAAAAAAACATTCGTAAGAACAGAAAATATCATTATAGAAAACTAACAAAACACTTTGTATATAAACTGGTTGTCAATTAGACTGAGAGACAGAGACGGAGAAAGAGAGTTACTTGATTCAGTTAGTAAAAGATAACAGAAAAGGGAAAACAAAAGTTAAACAGAACAAGAAAAATAAGTGAAGGGAACTTATAAACTTATAAAATACTAGATTCTATTAATGCCTTTTAACTTGACTTCATTCTTTCAGGGAGGGCAAGGCTATTTAAAAATACGTGTGTAATATTTTCAAATATACTAATTAATCTCAATTTGTTATGCAAAGCCCGTTTATGCAACCTAAAGATATTGTCTTTCGTCGTTATATTGTGTTTCTGAGACAAAATGTTTCCTAACATTAGCCTCTGTCGAATAGGACCCTAAATAAGCCTGGGAACCGCGCCAACTTCTACAATGGAATGTATGGCGGCATTGTTTAAAAAATGAATTGTAATTTACAGGTTAAAAAAATCTAATTAAATGGGCAGTTAACCATTTTGTTGTTACGAACGTAAGCGAGCTGGCTAACAGACGTAAAAAGTTCAATAAATGGTTTCCATTTGTTAGGAATAATGAAGTGTGACCCAATTTAGTTCAGTACATAGTCACAGTATATGTGTTACATATACTGTCTTTTCAAACATTTTTATTGGGTGCTATTTTGTTCTATAATATTGGACTCCTACTAATATTTTAGCAGTTTCTTTCTACCTATGCCATACTTGACTTTTTTTAATTTTAAAATAAATTCAATAACAAGTTTTAACATTGACACATATCCAGTGGCGCAACTAGGGGGGACTAGGGGGAGCTTAGCCCCCCCGATCCCAAAATTAGCCTCACGCCAGGCGATTGGCGAGGGCTAACGAAAACACTTAAACTCCATTTTGTTTGTAAAAATGGGTAAAAAGGTATTCTTCCGTAGCATAGTTTATTTTTCTCTTGCATCTTCCGTAGTTAAGAAATAAACGTAGGGTCTCTTCTAATTTAGCATCTTGTATACATTGACCAATTTAATTGGACACTATCTGTTTAAAGTTATGGGTCATAAAAGTTTGAGAAATAGTGAAAAGCGTAAGCAATATTTTTTAATGGGTTTAAACGAGTAAGAAAAAATCATATTTTGATTACGAACTTCTGTTATTTAATTTTTTGTATCAAAACCGTGTCTCCCAAGTAGCACAAATTAGCTGATGAGCTTTTTTGCCTAACAGTTATCCATAAAAACCCAGAGATTTGTCAAATTTTGGCAAACGATTCTTGGTTTGTTTTTTAGCCATGAAAGCTCGCTTCAAATTAGATTTTTTGGCTCCAAAAGTAGCAGTTTTTAATGTAGATAGGCCATAGCATAACTACTTGGCCAAAAAAAATCTTTTATAGGATAATTAAACCTCCAACTTTTTTTTGTAGTATTGGACGGCCAAAAAGTAGAAATATCCGTCAGTTTTGTTGCCACAATATAACCAGATATATTCTAGTAAGTATTGAAGTTAAATTATAATAAGCATAGCTGTTTAAAATGCCAAAATATGGCATTTTTAATCAATAGAAATCGAGGTCAGAATATAAATATATATATATATATATATATATATATATATATATATATATATATATATATATAGCAAGTATTTAAGTTTAATTATAGTAATAATAGGTAAATAAGAATGCCATATTATGATATTTTAAGACAACAAAAATTGAGAGGAAAAAATATGGCTTTTATTATCATATTTTTATTTCAAAATTATATAGTTTTATTTAATTATATATATATATAAATATATATATATATATATATATATATATATATATATATACCAATAAAAACGTATTTTCATGCATGTTTTTTTACGTTACTCTTTAATGAATTTCCTTAGTAAATTACATCTCCAAAAAAAAATTAGGGGCGCGTGTTTTACATGCCTATAGATTATTTTAACATAAAATATATACACAATAAGTGTACGTATTTCCACGAAACCATGATTTGTTATGTTTGCATTTTCTCTTGGCTCATAAATTCTTACACTGATTGGCTCTGTTAATACTAGTTCTACCTAATTTGAAACAATGGATGATTTATCATATAAATGAAGAAAAGACAAAAAAATGAGAAATTATTTAGGTAAATTTCGGAAAAAATGTTACTCAAATTTCGGCTAAAAAACAAATCAGAATTCAGCTAAAAAAGCTCGATTTTAAAGTCAGTTAAGTAGTTAATACACCCAACCATAAAATCGAAAGAGTGGGTCGTATAATTGCCAATTGGCCATTTTTACCCCGTTATGGCCAAATTATTATTCCCCCCTTTAGCCATATTTCCGTCTTTATACTGTAATAGAACTGTTATTTTGGCTAGCAATTTTAGCTAATTAGCCAGAGATATTAGCAAATATCCCAGCATTTTAGCTCATATATTATTATATGTGCTACTTGGGGTGGTATACAGGGTAGACCAAAAAGGAGGAGGCACTTTGGCAGGTTTCCTGTTAACAGGTCGAGTAAAACATGTATTATGTTATACAGGAGAAGTGATAACTTTAAACTCTCTAAAATTTTTATATACGAGTTTCATCGATCTATGTAAATTTAAGTGTCGTAATTTTTTAAAAAAATATATATTTTTGATAGCTGTCATAGATATTAATCAAATTGTATACAGCCGCAACATAAAAAGACAATATCGGAAGTTTATAATTAAATCGTAGCCGTACGAAAAAAAAGGTTAAAATTGGTTTTTTCCTATAATCAATATTATTTTATAAATGTCAGGGCTTGAGCCCCCCAAAAAGTCGATGCCTAGTTGCGCCACTGCACATATCACTCTTTTGCTACGTCATGTTGAATTCGTACCAGTTTATCCCAATTTCATATTTAATTTTTCTGCAATAATTTTAATTTTTTAAATATTTTATTAGGCCGCTGTTTTGTTTTGGTATCTTGGTATCATTCCTACGTAGCACTTTTTGTGCAAAAATTTGAGGTAAAGTGGATAATTAGTTTCTCTAGTAATAATAACTTTCTAAATGGTTTTTGTTAACGATCCTCTTGTTGTTATGTTAGAGTGGTGCATTATTTGGGGTTAGGATCGAATAAAAAAAGAAACAAAAGACTTTTTTTAAATTGTCGACGTTTCGAAATTTTGTAGTTGTGTCCTCAGGACACATAGATTCTATATCCTGCAGATATTAAGTTTCTAAATGGTTTTGTTAAGGATCCTCTTGTTGCTATGTTAGAGTGGTGTACTATTTTTGGTTAGGATACAGTAAAAAAAAACAAACGTCTTTTCGCGACTTTATTATTGCATCCTCAGGACGCATATATAAACTCAAACTCAAATATACTTTATTGTTAAAAGAACGTAAAGTCCTTGTCAACAAAGTAAGCTCTACAAAGATAAAATTTTCAAATGGTTAATAAGAAACGACAATCTAAGTCTAGATCTGATCAAAGTGTACATACAAGAATATACAAATCTGGCTATGTGTTTTAAGTGTTGTTATTTTGGACATGTAGCTAAGTTCTGTAAGGGAGAACCTCGCTGTTTTAAATGAGGAGACAAACACGAAAGCAGCAAATGTCCTGAAAATAGTCCACTAAACTGTCCAAACTGTCAACTTTTAAACTTACAAGATCGAACACGTTCTGCTAGGGATCCGAGATGCCCAGCTTTCCTACAGAAAACTAGTACAACCAAACCCAATGAGGTAATTTTTAGTACAGGCAACAATGTCCAGAGTAATGGCACTTTCGACATAGCCAGGATAATTCATCAAAACGTGCAATCTATCGGAAACTCCGTGGATATGCTGAACCATTTGCTGGAAGAATATTCCGAGTGTAATGTGCTATGTATTACAGAACACTGGAAGAAACCTAAGCAGCTAGAAATGTACAATATAGACAATTATAAACTAGCCTCATTTTTTTATAGAGATGAAGGTTACGGATAGGCAGCAATATATGTGAAAAATAACATTAAATTTAGTGCGCGAAAAAAGGTGAATCAGCTAGCAACAAACGGACATTTTGAATGTGCTTGTGTGGAGTGTACCATTGGAAAACAACAATATATTATAGGAGTGATCTACAGACCACCTAATGGAGATGTGAACCTCTTTTTTAAAAAACTTGAAGATTATTGTCACAAACAGTGAATGAACAAAGTAAGTTGTTTCTAGCTGGCGATTTTAATATTGAACTTATTGAAAATAATAATAATAAAACGATATTTTTGTCGATAATGAGCTCCTTTAATATGTCCCCAACAATAATTACCAATACTAGAATAACTTTAGTATCCAAAAGTTGTATTGATAATATTTTCTCTAACATTCAAACATATGAAAGCAGCATCATCAATACCGTTATATCAGACCATACTGCCCAAAAAAATCATTTTTAGAACTAAAAAACTAAATAATATGTTTCATTATCATAAAAGATTTTTCTCTGAAGCTAATAAGCAACATTTTGTTCAGTGCTTAAAAGAAGAACAACGGCTAAATGTTTATAATAGTGACAAGTCTGATATAAATGGTCAATGGGGTGCTTTTTTAAACATACTCATACCAATTTTCAATCATTGTTTCCCTAAGGTTCTAGTATCTCACAGAAATACTAATAATAAACATATATATAAGAAAAACGAACAAGTTAAAAATATAAAAAGTAGGTTAGATATTTTATTAGCT
The DNA here is from genome assembly GCA_030620095.1 of Kuschelorhynchus macadamiae. Lineage (NCBI taxonomy): Eukaryota > Metazoa > Arthropoda > Insecta > Coleoptera > Curculionidae > Kuschelorhynchus > Kuschelorhynchus macadamiae. The sequence continues at coordinate 79,681 of JAUTXW010000033.1, forward strand.
CTAAAACAACACAGTAATGTTTATAGTGAAATGTATAAAGATGTAAAAAGACAATATGATGAAACGCTTGCAAAATGTAGGGCCGACAGTTATGTAAATAGAATTAAAAAAATCAGACAATAAAAATAAGGGTATGTGGTCCGTTTTTAGAGAACTTACTTGTGGAGCGGGGGATCAAACTTCAACAATCATTGGCAGCGCGAAGGAAATGGCAAACAATTACAATTCCTTTTTGATCAAAATAGTACCAGATCTAATAAAAATATTAAAGACATATAATGGAGTTCACAGATAAACATAAATGAAAACAATTTTATACTTACCTCAATCACATCAGCCGAACTAATTAGTATATCCAAAAAGGTAAAAAACAAACATAGCAGTGGGGATGATGATATTCCAACAAGCATAGTTAAGCTTGGCATTCCAATGATTGCAGATGTCCTCTGCTTTATAGTGAAAAACTTGTTTGAACAGGGCATTTTTCCAGATCAATTAAAACTAGCTCTTATTAAATCACTTTACATAAATAAAGGAGAAAAAAATTTAATGGATAATTATAGACCGATTAGCTTACTACCTAGATTTTCCAAGCTTTTTGAGTCAGTTGCTTGTGATCAATTAATGGCTTTCCTTAGAGATAATAAAATTTTCTTGACAATCAACACGGTTTTTTGCCGGGAAGATCAACTCAAACTGCGATTTTTCAATTTGTGCAAGCAGTGTTAGATTGTTTAAAGGAGGGAAAAATGGCAATGGGAATATTTTTAGATCTTTCAAAAGCATATGACTGCTTGAATCGGGAACTTTTAATTAAAAAAATGTAATTATATGGTATCAGGGAAAATGCTCTAAAATGGTTCACGTCATATCTTAATAATAAAACTCAGAGGGTAGTTATTAAGGAGGGTAACATTTCCTGTAGATCTGAAGTTCTGCATAATACAGTGGGCGTTCCATAAGGCAGTATTTTGGGGCCAATTTTGTTTATAATTTTTGTAAATGACCTACACTTTGAGATTGAAAACACTCAATTTGGATTAACATCTTATGCTGACGACACAAATTTATTGGTCGGAGGGTATCAGTTGTCTGATGTTGTTGGTCAGGGTAACCAACTTTTTCAACAAAGTAGCATCTGATTTGATAAAAATAGACTACTGTTAAATGAAAATAAAACAAACATTATTATATTTAAAACCAAACATAATAAAAAAGTAATACCTAAGGACGTAATTATCAGTAATAAACCAGTAGTGATACAAAAAGGAACAAAGTTTTTGGGAATTCATATTTATGAGTCTTTAGATTGGTCAAATCATATAGATAAGCTTGATGAAAAATTAAATAAGGTGTGTTATTGTTTTCGCATAATCACTAAATATTTAAATAGCTCGGCCCGGCGAACACTTTATTTCGCGAACTTTGAGTCTACTTTAAGATTTGGTATTACATTCTGGGCGTCAAGCTCGAAAACACAGGTCGTTTTTGTCATTCAAAAAAGAATACTTAGAATTATGTTTGGAATGTCTTACTTAGAGTCATGTAGAGGTATTTTTAAATCTAAAAGAATATTGACTGTATATATTAGATGCGATAAAGTTCTTTTGCAGAAACAGACAAAAGCTTGGTACCATCATACAACATAATTATAACACTCGTACAATTAATGTTAATTATCCTGTCCACCGGTTAAGTCTCTTTGAAAAAGGACCTTATTACATGTGTATAAAATTATATAACAAATTAAATGATGTGATAAAAAGAGTAACAAATGAAAGAATATTTAAGCGCAAATTAAAACAGTTTTTCCTGGACCTAGAGCCATATAATATTAACGAATATTTAAGTCTGTAGGATAAGTAATATTGATATTGTGACGTCATTTCATTTTATGTTCGTTTGTACAGTTGTATTGACTAATGTAATTTGAAATAAAGAATTATCAAATCAAAAATATTGGGATCTAATCATTGGAAAAATAAAATAAATAAACATACACTATAAACTAAGTAACTTCATGAAATACATACAAAAAGGCGCAAATATAACCATAAATAAAATCTACCATTAAATATATAGGGTAATAAAAGTGACATAAAGCTTTTAAGTACAGATTTTAGCCACAGGAGTAATAAAAAAAAACAAAATATATGGTATAGTCACAAACTATCTTCGAAAAATTCTTGTAAGTTATAATATACTTTTGCCTCCAAGCTAGATTTTACTTTTTCTTAAACAGTTTAAGAAATTCTATATTTCTAAGTACTTGTGAAAGGCAGTTGTACATTTTTTTACTTTCATACAAAATTTATGTTTTACTAAGGTTGTTCTGGGGATAGGAAGTGGGAGGTTTCTATAATATAAATAATTGAAAAAATTATAACCTTCGACCTTCTCAGCACCATCATATTCCTGCAACTAATTTATTGTCGTAAGTTTTTCGTTTGCTTTTTGGGTTGATTGTGAATACCACTCATTCTGTTACTGTGGAGTACCTAACAAATTTGAATTTACTAGCCTTAATTTTGACACAAATTGGTGACAAAACGTTGGCTTTGTAACAAAAGTGTATAAAATTTGTCCAAGAAAGCTGTTATTGTTTCATTTGATGAATACAACTAAATAGACGATAAAACCAATCATAAAATTAAATGATCCGTCTGCAAAATTTTACGTCTTAAATGAGAGTAGAATGTCTAAAGATGGATTTATTGTGGAATAAATAAAGTACACATCAATAAAAAATTACAGTCTTATGACAGCACAATTTCAGGCTCAGTACTCTTACAGACAATGCGCTGTATTATTTGAGTGAATTTTAGTAAAAATGAAAAATACTTGGAAAATATTGTCGAAAATTTTTCATAAGTGAATGTTTAATTTTGATAAGAAAAGTTGTTTTGCAACTTATCATTCATTTTGGAGGCGCGTACGTTTTAGGTTCTTAAAATATTGATCTTAATACAAGTGGACCTTCCCGCACTTATTAATACTCAGGTAAGTTTTGAGGACGTATTAAGATGTCGTATTCATCATTTTTCTTTTATTTAATAGAAAATTCGTCTTCGTTTTCACGATATTAAACTTCATAAGTCGTTTTTTTATTGGCTCAAACATGCATTCTTATTGATTCTACATTTAGAAGAGCATATTCCCTCTCACAATTTAACACATTGAGTCATATGGCAGATATGTTGTTAACAAATTAAAAAATATATACACAAAGTCTAGGTCTCAGTCGAAAATAAGTTTATAAATTAAGAGTAGGTTACATGTTTCGCCCTAACGGGCATCATCAGACCTAAAATGAATATACATTACAACGGAAAACACAATTAAATAATATATAACTTTACCATAAACAAAACACATTTTACAAAGTACATAAAACAAACATAACCAAACAAAGAAACAATAAAATACGAAACAAGGCTACGCTTGAATGACCAATCAGAAACGTCGATGTAAATTTATTTGATGAGAGGCGATAGGTCAAAGCGAAAAAAGAAGAGATTAATCAGGATTAGCTTGACTAACTGTCATAAAGTACATGCTACATTAATAATAAAAAGAATTGGTGAAAATGACAGAAAAAGCTTGAAATATTGTTAAAAATCACATGAGGCTCAAAATTAAACACTTCATTAAAGCAGGTAAGGATGAGGCTCTTTTCAAGCTTGTTATTTCCATCTTTTCCAAAAGATCCAACTTCTTACCTTTATCGCATTCGTGAATGATATTTACATTGTCAGATATGGAAAAACGATGTTTTGAGGATAACAAATGATTCGCAAAAGCAAATTTTGTATTAGAGATATCTGTATTTTGATGCTTTGTAATCAAGCTGAGGTATTCCTGGATCCTTGTACGACATTTTTCTACCCGATTGTCCGTCGTAAACAGCAGGACACTCTGCACAATGAAGGGAATAAACTCCAGATTTCTCAAGACTATCCTTTTTTGTCTTTGATTCTAACTATGTGTTGTTTTAAAGTATTGTTTGTTTTAAATGATATGGAGATATTAAATGACTTAAAAAATTTAGCTAAATGTAGAGATATATTTCCAACGTATGTTAAAACTCTGAATTTGTTTGTATTAATTAGATTATTATGTATAATGTATGGAATTTTTCATAAATTTATAAAAAATGTTTTCATTGAGAAACAATAGTTTAAGGCAATTTCCCTTATTATATCTAATTCTTTAGTAAAAGCAGCTTGGGATAGTGGCAATTTAAAAAGTCTGTACAAAAACGAATTAAAAGCTGCAAATTTGTAAGAAAATGGTGAGTAAGATGTAAACTGAATGATATTATCAGTACAGGAGGGTTTTCTATATACCTCAAAAATAATTTTGTTATCATTTCTAATTAAAAGAACGTCCAAAAAAGGAAGTTTGCCATCAGTTTCAGTCTCCATAGTGAGGGATATTTTTTCATGCAAAGAATTGATACATTCTAAAAATTTTAAGAATTCTTGTTCACTACCTTTCCAAATAATACAAATATCATCCACGTACCTTTTATAGCTTATCAGATGTTCTGAAAACGAGCTATACATTATTTTCTTTTCTAAGTTGTTCATAAAAGCTTCACTCAAGAATGGTGAAAGACAAGAACCCATTGCCAAGCCAGAGCATTGTCGAAAATATCTATTATTAAATTTAAAAAAGTTTTGTTTTAGCACAGTTTCTAGCAATAAAATGAGATCAGATATTAAGACAGCAGGTAAGTTTTGGTTTCTTAATAATTTTTCAGTGAAATCAATGCGTTTAATTGGTGGAATGCTAGGGAAATGGTTTTTAACATCTAAAGAGACAAGTCTAGCATTTGATGTTAAGGATATGTTTTTTAAATAGTTGGAAATCTATGGAATTTTTGGTGGAATATTCACTCTCAAACTCGGTGACTTTTCTTAGAATAGTATTTAGCCAAGAAGAAAGTTGATAATAGGGCGATTTTATAAAAGAAACCACCGGCTTAATTGGAGTACCCTCCTTGTGAATTTTTGGCAAACCATATAACAGTGGTGTTGTGAAGTTCATTGGATAAAGCTTTTCTTTTGTTATGTTAAAATATTCAAGCGTGACAAGAGTCATGTCCAGAACTTGTTTCACTTCAGTAAAAAAGGAATTAGTGGGATCCCTTGACAAAGATTCAAACTCGTCGGTATTTAACAACTCTAATACTTTTTCAATGTAATCAAACCTTTTCATTATAACAAGACAGGAGCCTTTATCAGCCTTAGTAATCAAAAGATCATTATCTATTATTTTTGCCCTTAGAATGTTTTGGTTGTTAATGTCGGTAGATTGAATAATATTTTCAGCCTCTAGGCTCAAAGTTTCTTTGTCTTTAATAGAGATATGTTGTTAATCTAATTTAATGGTGATATACAGAGTGTCCCATTTAAAAAATGTATGTTATGTATGTTTTTCAACTTTTTAGTGATTTTTAAATATTCTTGGTATTTTAAAAGATAATAATTGGTAAAATCCTATAAGTTTCCTATTTAAAGTTTCTTTTTATCCATAATATTTAACCTTTTTACTGGGCACAATATAATAGAAAACCCAGTGCATGTGTAAATTCACCGCCGCCATTGGCGGACTAAATCGACACAGCCACTCTCTTGCATAATCAACGCGATTACTTCCGGCAAATTAATCCTTCCGCACACTTATTTGCATTTTATTTAAATAGGGGTGTCGGGTGACAGGTTTTCGCAAAGTAATAGTTAAGAGTGGCGGGATTTCATTTCCAGCTAACATGTATAATGTTTCACCAGAGTTTACTCGAACTGTGTCAAAATATCGATCTGTAATACAGGGTTGAGCATCTTATACGCGTCGATCTCTAAATATCCTAAATTTTGAACGCATCTGAGTAGTGGGCTGCATCAAATATTAAAACAGCAAATATCGTAAACAGTGAACTTTAGGTAGATTTATAAAGTACAGCTTTTTCCCAATTTTGTGTACAAAAAGTCAGAACATTTTTAAGTCTGAAAAGCAGCGCTCGTAGCGTCAAACTTGAAGGTTATAAAGAATCCCTTATCACCAATTTTCACTTGATTATCTTAAAACTAAGGAAAATATTTAAAAAAATCAAGAATTAAATTCTAACTTGCCATTCTTAGTATACACTTTTGGACTAAGGCAAGTATGGCTGTTACAATTATAATATTATTCTATATCTAGTTCTGTTTCGCTGTTGCTATCCTTATTTGAATTGATCAAAATACAAGAGTTCTAACCACACTGCACCACAACTTATTACGTTCTGGAGTTTTCGAGTTTCGCTAACCAAGTAGCATCATCAGCAGATGATATAAACTAAAGTAACTTATCCTAACCGAGACTGCGTCCGACTGCACCGTTCTCAAGTAAACAATAGAGGGGACTAAAGGGAATAGGCCCTCTGTCTTTATTTAGTGCTTTCTTACCACATTTAACTATTTCTATACTCTCAAATGCATCCAATAATCTATTATTGGATACATTTTTAATCTACTTAAGATTATTTATTTCTATTTGGTGATTGTTTTCTAAAGCATGTTGGGCAACGCTTCACTTTTCTGTTCTTCCGTATCTTAAATGTGCCATGTGTTCTTTAAAACGAATGTTTATGGAGCGTTTAGTTTGCCCAACATGTTTTAGATCGCAGTCATTACAGCTAATTTCATAGATGCCACTCCTCTCCTTCAAGTCGACTTTGTCTTTAGGGTTTCCAAGGAGATTTTTCAAACTGTTCTCCGTTTTGTAGGTTACTCTAAAACCTACGGTTTTAAATACTTTTTCTAGACCTCTCGTATATCTGGGATCATATGGGATTACTATGAACTTATTGGGAGCCTCAGGTGTTCTTTTTTGAACTGGGTTTCTAATCTACCCATAAACAAATAATCTAATCTACCCAAAACAAATTTGCAAGAAACGGAGATAAGCAATTGCCCATCGCAGTTCCCTCAAGTTCTTTATAATATTTTATTGTTGAACTGAAAAAAATTTAATTCATACATAATTTTGTAAGAAGTAAATATTCATCTATAATTTCTTTCTTTTTATTATTGATTTCAAGTAGTTCCTTTAGGTATTCTAAAGCTAGTGGTACGGGTACACTAGGCAACAATGAGCTTACTTCAAAAAATATTAAAATTTCAGCTTCTTTTAAGTGAACATTCCTAATTTTATCTAAGAATTCTAACGAGTTAGTAACCTCAAAGTTATCGTACGAGATATTTAATCTGCTGAATTCTTCTACTAACCATTTTGAAATATTGTACGTTGGTGATCCAACAGCTGAAACAATAGGTCTTATGGATTTTGGGAAGACAATACAGTTTAGATAACTGTGGGTTACTATGCGTTAGTTTAAATTTTAGTTTATCGCACACACGGTTTTTACACTGTTTTAAGGTATTTTTTACTTCTGTTATCATTTTTGATAACGTATTCTTCTCAATTAAATCGTAAGGACCAGTTTGAATCAAATGGTCTACTCTTTCAAGATAATCTGTTTTGTCTAGTATAACAACCTTATTTCCTTTGTCAGCTTTTAAATAAAAACGTTCTTTTTTTTCAGTCCCTGGATAACTTCAGTATTTTTACGAAAAACATATTTTGACTTGTTATTAACAACGTTTTTTGAGATTTGATTTCTGAAGCCTCTCTAATGAATCCTTTAGTTGACTCTGGCACGTTTTGAATGGAATTTTCGATATTCGCTATAATAGTTGGTAAACTATTTTTTACTGGAGGCTCTGCAAAATTCAAACCTTTATTCAAAAGGGCGATTTCTGTATTATCGAAGGACTGAGAAGAAAGGTTTTCTACAATGTTCTCGACTTCCGAAGAAATTTGTTTTTGTGGTTTCGACTTTCTCAGTTTGGTTTTAAGTGAACACATTTTCTTTAAAAATTTGGCATCAATAACTACGAACATTTTTCTTTGAAAATCTAACCATTGTTGAAATTCTAAATTACTAAGTTTATAAGTGAGTTTTTTAAATATCTGTATAAACTCGTCGCTGCAAGAGCAAGTGAAAAAAATTATTGAAAATAAAGATATTTTAACCAAAGCATATAAAGTGTTTCCTCTTATTTTGACAATACCGTCGACAAGTGCTTCAGTGGAAAGAAGTTTTTCTTGCCTCAAACGTGTAAAAACTTGTTTAAGAAATACAATATCTCAAGAAAGACTTACTTCTCTAGGTAATATTTCAATTCAAAAGGAATTTCTGGAGGAGATTAGGGCAACTCATCCATTTTATGAGGATGTAAATAAATTTGCTTCTATGAAGGATAGGAGAGTTGATTTAGTATACAAAATTTAGGTAAGTCGTAAAAACATATTCTACCCCTTCCACATATAAAAAAAATTCTGAAAAAAAAAATTATTGCGATATTTTCTTGCTTCATTTGCACTTCACTTACTTTTTCACCCGTGAGCCGCCACTGACTAACTGTACTAACCTTCCAATTTTTTTGTGGAAACATAGCCACTAACTTTTCGGTGCATAATTAAATGTTTCTCTAAGATACTTTATCAACACCTTATCTTCTAAACTAAGAACAGGCCTTATTGTAGCCTGTAAAGATTGCAAGACAACATATTTCAAAACTTCAAAGAAAATGTTAACATTTACTCTCAATATGTTTTCTTTTGTTTGAAAATCAATCAAGGCTCCCTTGATTTTTAGATGGAATTTTGTACCATACAAGTCAAATACATTAATGTTTATTAAAGTGGTTCTCGGTAATAGATTCTTGCATGAACTTTTTTTAAACATTAACGTATTTTGACTTGTGTGGTACAAAATCCCGACTGAAAATGGAGGCAGACTTGATTAAAACATAGCTAATAACAGTTAATGTTGGTATTTTCTCAGATGTTTTGAAATAAAGGGAAATCTTAAATAAAGGGGAAATGATACCCATTTTACATGCCGGGTCAGAAAATGAAAAAGAAAAGACTCCTGCGTTGACTACCATGAAGATATAACAAAACTTTTTAAAGAATGGTTCAAGAATTGTCTTTTACCGAATATTCCTGAGAAAAACGTGATAGTAATGGACAATGCCAGGAATTACAAGTAACAACAACTTGGAGATTTTAAACTCTATGAATTGAAATTGAAGCATACGGATTATTTAAAAACTCACTTATAAACTTAGTAATTTAGAATTTGAACAATGGTTAGAAATAGTTAAATGTGGTAAGAAAGCACTAAATAACGACAGAAGGCCTATTCCCTATAGTCCCCTCTATTGTTTACTTGACAACGGTGCAGTCGGGCGCAACCAAGTGTGACCACATTTACCTATAAATAGTCTCGGTTAGGATAAGTTACTTTAGTTTATATCATCTGCTGATGATGCTAACTTGGTTAGCGAAACGCGCGTCCAGAACGTAACAAGTTGTGGTGTAGTGTGGTTAGAACTCTTGTATTTTGATCTATCGTCCACACAGGTTCCAGTGTTAGGACTTATTTGAATTAATTATGATCGGTTTATTTATATGGTGCAGAGTAACATAGGAATATTCTGGGGTAATTAGGTGGTGGACTGAATTATTCCAACTACCTGAAATAATAATATTAACACAATAATTGTTTATTAACTCTAAAACACTACAACTTAATTTCCCAGAAGTATTTTCAAATCTCACCTTTGATTGTCACATTTGATTAAGGGGATTTAGATTTTATGGGAGCAGTAGCACTTTAAGTCACATTTCCTTTGCCAATGCGAAGAACTCCTTAAAAAATTCTCCTTCAGCACTTTTTTATTTAACATTGTTCAAAATATATATCATTAACCGCCATAGAGTTTAAAATCTCCAAGTTGTCGTTACTTGTAATTCCTGGCACTGTCCATTACTATCACGTTTTTCTCAGGAATATTCGGTGAAAGACAATTCTTGAACCATTCTTTAAAAAGTTTTGTTATATTTTCATGGTAGTCAACGCAGGAGTCTTTTCTTTTTCATTTTCTGACCCGGCATGTAAAATGGGTATCATTTCCCCTTTATTTAAGATTTCCCTTTATTTCAAAACATCTGAGAAAATACCAACATTAACTGTTATTAGCTATGTTTTAATCAAGTCTGCCTCGATTTTCAGTTGGGATTTTGTACCACACAAGTCAAAATACGCTATTGTTTAAAAAAAGTTCATGCAAGAATCTATTACCGAGAACCACTTTTATAAACATTAATGTATTTGACTTGTATGGTACAAAATTCCATCTAAAAATCGAAGGAGCCTTGATTGACTTTCAAACAAAAGAAAACATATTGAGAGTAAATGTTAACATTTTCTTTGAAGTTTTGAAATATGTTGTCTTGCGATCTTTACAGGCTGTAATAAGGCCTGTTCTTAGTTTAGAAGATAAGGTGTTGATAAAGTCTCTTAGAGAAACATTTAATTATGCACCGAAAAGTTAGTGGCTATGTTTCCACGAAAAAATTGGAAGGTTAGTACAGTTAGTCAGTGGCGGCTCACGGGTGAAAAAGTAAGTGAAGTGCAAATGAAGCAAGAAAATATCGCAATAATTTTTTTTTTCAGAATTTTTTTTATATGTGGAAGGGGTAGGATATTTTTTTACGACTTACCTAAATTCTGTATACTAAATCAACTCTCCTATCCTTCAAAGAAGCAAATTTACTTACATCCTCATAAAATGAATGAGTTGCCCTAATCTCGTCCAGAAATTCCTTTTGAATTAAAATATTGCCTAGAGAAGTAAGTCTTTCTTGAGATATTGTATTTCTTAAACAAGTTTTTACACGTTTGAGGCAAGAAAAACTTCTTTCCACTGAAGAACTTGTCGACGGTATTGCCAAAATAAGAGCAAATACTTTATATGCTTTGGTTAAAATATCTTTAGTTTCAATAATTTTTTTCACTTGCTCTTACAGCGATATATTCCAATTACTGTCATTGGCAAAAATAAGACCAAGCTCATTTTTAAGTCGTTGAGTTTTTGAAAATATTTCCCCATATAACTGTAACACATTTTCAAACGGGCCAGTCGGAAAATTTAAACTGTATTCGGAAAATTTAGCAGACTCTGCCAAACATAAAAATGTAAGTTTTTCACAGTCTTGAAAGCTTAGTGTCATTTCCATTAAAACATAGTCCAATATTTCATAAAAAAGGATTCTATACTTAGGCCTAATTTCTTCAGGTGAAAGCTTAGGAAGCTCAGGTTTGTAATGATTTATTTCTGTAATAAAATTTGCTTTATCAAACATGGTATTAAAAAAATGTTCATTTCTTTTTTTACAGAGCGCCTCGCGACAGCGTTTTATATTGGATATGCAAAAATTTCAAGCGATTTTTTTTTGAAGAACGCGAATAGTATGTCCGTGATTGAAAAAATGTCATTAAACACTAATGCCAGAAACGTGAATTCAAAATCGTTCATCTCACCTAAAATTCCTCTCGCATGCCGGATTGATTTTTCATCAGATTTGTCATAGTTTGTAATAAATTATGTCTATTAATTTATTCCCGTCTTGAACAATCACATTTACTGACTTCGAATTTGAAGACCAACGAGTTTCCGTAATTGTTGGTATACGCCTCGTAGAAGCAGATGTAAGAGCATACGTTTGGCTGAGTGATGAAAAAATAAGGGAATAGCACTAAGATTTGCAAAAAGAATTCGAAATTTAGAAATATTTTTAAACTTTGCTGTATGATAAAGTTAAGACGATGCGCAAGACAATGGACAAATACAGCCTGCGGCGCTTTTTCTTTTTTTTTTTTTAAGGCCATTTAGATTGCCAGACAACACACGTGCGCCATCGTAACATTGCCATATTAATTTAATATAAATTCTCCGACGTTCTATCGAAGCTGACATTATAAAATCCTAAAAATCTCTCGACTTCTGAGCCTTCTGAATTAACGTATCTTAAAATTATGGAGCACTGGGAGGTTTGCGTAATATCAGTGGTGTCATCCACTTGCACGGAAAAAAACTGTGTGTTCATTATTTCATTTTTACATGATCATTTAAATAATCAGCAATGCATTCAATTATTTCGTTTTGAATAGTTTTCGAGTCACCATTAAAAACATTTTTAATTTTTTCGTGATGATCTTTTAGTTCTTGGGAATTTCTCGATGTTAATAAACCTAAAAGCTTTTTAAAATTCCCTCTATTTATCGACTCGCTGCTCTCATCATGGCCGCGAAAGACTAACTCTTGTTTTGCAAAGTACAAAACTGCGTCAATTACCAAGCACATAATTAGTCTATTTAATCGGACGTTTTCGTTAAATTGTATTTTATATAGTTTAGCATTTTCTTTTAAAATGTCAGCTATAGTGCTTTGATTCTTTACAAATGTTTTTAGCATTAATTCGCATTTTAAATGCTCCGCCGAGTCTTCATGTTTATGTAAAGACCTTCATATATTTAACATACCTGCAAATCCTTCCTTATTCCACACTGAATATTTATTGGAAACTAGTAAACAAGACCAGCAGTACAATTTTTGTAATATTTGACTACTACATAACCGTTTGTACGCCAAAAACCAGGAAGACGATTAAAACTCTGATCTTGTTCCTTCCATAGGTTAAATGGAATTTCCAACAAAATGCAAACCACATCCGTGATCGGATTCATCAATAATGTAAATTAATAAACCCGACACCAAATAAAGTTCTAACAACACCATAAATTAATATAACACAAAACATTATTCTTCCATGTGCTCGACGTCATCGCGAACGCGTTGTCATGGCAACGTAGTAGGAAAATCGTAAGCTAAACATAGCACCTCCAGCAAAGTGGAAGCGGTTTGCGCCACTGTTATTGTTGTTTTAATAAAGTTCGATTGAAAGTTTTAAAAAGACATGCCGTCAACGGTCAAGTAAAATATTTAGTCGAGATTTACAGTTTATTTTTTGCCAATTAGGTGAATAAATAAATGTTAAAACTTAAATTTTAAGAGATATATAATACATATAGTTAGATGTTTGCTTGTTTATTTTTCCTGGTGAAGCAGCACTTCACCTACTTCACCTGAATAGCCGGCACTGCAGTTAGTTACTATTTAACTACCGCTTCTGTGCGAATAAAGCCTGGACGTGGCGACAGAAAAAGATCTTCCAGAAGCCTTGCCAATACTGAACGAGTGAGAAATTTTATTCAAGATGCTCCAGCTTATGTTTTGGTAAGTTATCGAAAATTATCTAAAACGACAAAAATTTCGTAGGACTAATAGTAAAGAATTATTTAAATGTAATACCTTTAAAAACGATTTATTGTCAAAAGTTAGTGTCTGCAGTAAATCAAAAACAAAAACGTGTCGAAAGACATGAACTTTTATTACAAAGATTAAAATGGCGGCAAGATATCGAAAAAATATTGTTTACGGATAAAAGAACTGTCACTACGACAACCAAAAAAAAAAACTCAAAATAACCGAGTATACTTTGACGTAAATACGGAAAAAAGAGATATTCCTTTAAATCAATCGCTTATTGAAAGGGTCCAATTTTCGGAAACGGTGATGGTTTTCGTTGGAGTTTCCATAAAGGGAAAAACGTCACACAGTGGTTCAGGGTATATGGTAATACGGAAATAATTTAATAATTTCCAAATGATAAATGATATTTGAATGATATTTGGTGCACATAATAAGAGGTGTAAGTACTTTATTTTGGATGTATTGAAAAACTTTTAATTTGTTTGTAACTGTCAAATTTTGATAGATGGACTATTTTGCTTTATATGGTAGGCTGAATATGAGATTATATCTGAAAAGATCAAAATGGTATTTGAAATATATGTATAGTTTTACAGCTGATCAGTGTTTATTAAGCCCTGTTAAAAATAAAGAGTATAAATACCACTGGAAAATCAACATTGAAATGAACTAAAGTCGCCATGAACATAACATTAAATTTATTGATAATCGCTTTCGTAAAAAACAACAGTAGCATATAGGAATATCTAATTTGCCATTTACCTAAAGAAGCTATAGATACAAAACTAAAAAGTAACAAAAAAAATGATATTGCCTATGTATGTTAGAACAAATTAAATATAATTTTTTAAGAGAACATCATCAACAATAAATTAGGATCTTATAATCTAATGCATAATAACATCACTGTAAAACAATTTTTTAAAGACTATTAAAACGAAACAAAATAATACTTTTGTTTAATAATAATTGAAAAGTAACTTATTACCAAATTTAAAAAATTAAATGAATATAAAGTAATTAAATATTTCCATAAAATAAAGATTTCACCTCATCCCACAGTTCATGGTTTAGTTTCTCATTAGTTTTTTCTTTTGTTATAGCTTCTGCCCTTAGTCCTGACAAATACGGATCAGAAGAAGCTAAGAGAAAGTTCATGACATCTGTATTTGTTTGGACACGTGAACATTTTCTAGAATGATTTTGGCGATAAGCGCGATAATCTTTATTTCGCGCTTCTTGTGCTTCCTCTGTTAGCATCCCTATGGGGAATACTGCAGCTGCTATAATTTCTTCTCCGTGTGTAAATATTTTATGGACCGTGACTGGCATGTGATACCACCCATACAGTTCCACATACAAATTCGCTGTCTCCTGGCAATATTTACCAAATTTGTCTGGATCAATATGCACACCAGAGTTAATGGCTTGCAAAATCACTGTAAATCGACGAATCAAATGTTCATTTACTCCTGTTATATCTGCAGTAAGACTAAGATCACTAAAAAACCTTCTTGACGTATTTCCGTCGTTAGTCGTACCCATGCCCTGTTTCACTACATCGATTTTTAAACCGATCCTTCGCCAAAATTCATCTTGAATCCCCTTTTTTGTTTCTTCTCTTTGTTTTTTCGTATCCGCGTTTGTCCTCCATTGTTGAAATGATTTATTATAGGCTATATGAAGAAGACACTCCATAAACTTTATTCGAGCATGTAAAGGTGACATTCCCCAGTTTAAAACCTGAATATTTTTAGGTTTAGTTTTTAGTAACAATAATTTGTTCATTTCAGATGGCTTCGCTTGGCATATATTACAAACCATAGATGAAGTGTTACTTACTGTGTTTGAAATTTTGCCATCAATCATGGTAAACAAAAGTTCGTGGTGTATTTTGTATGATTTTTCTTTTATGTGAGTTAGAGTATCTGTTAGAGTTTCTATTTCCGTGTTAATTCTTGATATTTCCCTTGTAGTACTTTCAGGCGTTTCCTTTATAAATTCAAACCGAATAGGCCGACAATATCTTGTTGAAGAAGGTCTTGGATTTTTCCAATAAACTAATGACCTGTCTCCTTTCTCATGTAAGCAAAGAGGAACCAAAGATGTTAAAAACATGCTAGCGTCGGAAGCATTTTCTTCCTCAAATGTTTACTTATACTCACTGTGGCCAGATGAACCATCACATCCCCACTTTGATATTAAAGTTAATTCTGATCCCATTGCACATACATCTTCCTCACTTTTACTTTGCATAATTCTAGTGGCTGTATGATTTAAAAGTGTTTGTAATTTAACTGTTGCGCAGCTTTGAGTTATCTCGACTTCAGAAGGGTAACATTCTTTTTTCGCTTCTAATACCTTATGATATGATGGGAAAATATCAAAGCCTATTTCTAATGTTGCTTTTCTAATGATTTGATATTGGTGCTTCGATAAAGAAGCATCTAGCAGCAAGCTAAGTGCTTTCTCGGGTGTAAAGCTTGGAGATTTTGAAGTTCCTGTAGCTTCGTTAGCTGCTGCCACAATTAACTCCTTAGAACAGTTTTCAAGCAACTTTTTAACTTTATAACGTTTAGTACGCTGGCAGCATTCGTCAAATGGTTTTTCTTTGCGCCCAGCAGGACGTGATGAAGGTCCGGGTTCATCAACATCCATAGGAATTAACGATGAATCCACATTAACTGAGAAAGACCCTCTTAGCCACTCTTCATTCTGCTTTAAAAATCTGTCTTTATTGCGTGAGGCTGCTTGCCATCTTCGTGAAAAATTAGGTAAAAAATTTCGAATTAATTTATTTTTTAATTCTTCTAAAAGCTGGTCAGACATCTCGTGATAATTGCGTGTAATATTTTCAAAGCATTTAACTCCATCCCGGTCACTTGAAAGTACAACTTCCACTAATTCCAAGTAGGGTATTAATATACTCTCCATCACACCAAATAAAAATTATTTTTAAAACACCGACTCTACTTTGTCAAGAGGTACACTAAACTAATTTACCATTAATACTTTCTGTAAACCGATAAATCTGTACCTATACAAATAAACACAAAAACATTTTTTGTGATAACAGTCGCAGATAAGAGCAGCAAAATATTATTTAGGAATTTAGTTTAAGAGATAAGGTACACGTATACGTATTTTTTGGCCTGACGCATGTTGACGCAAAGACGAAATATCTTAATATTATTTTTTTTATATATATATTTCATTAAGCCGCAGTAGTTTCTACAAGTATACTAATGGGGTATAAATATTCTAAATAAACCTTGAGATATAATTCATACAAATTTTTAATCGAATGGCTACTATTTTTTTAATTAAAACAAAATTTCGAAACACTACATTTCGTTCCTTTCAACATATGGTCGCTTAGTTGACAACAACTAAAAGCAAATTTTGAAAAATTCTTTTACATTTTTTTACTAGGGATATTCAGGTATCTATTAGCGATAAAAATGTTAATTTCTTTCACACTTCCTACAGAGTATTTTTTCCACTCCTTGAACCACTGTGCGTCATTTTTGTGTATTTATTTTTTATTTATTCTCATTTATTTAATTTACGGTATATACAGCGAGTGCCACTTACTATACTGCCCTTATCTAGTAAGGATTACATAAGCAAGGCCTTTATGCATACAAAAATTTTAGACCAACTAGGGCAAAGCATGGGTTTCAAAAAGCCTTATTTCTATTGCTCTTGAAAATTGCTCCAAACTGATAATATCCACATCTAGATTACTTGCATATTTATTATAGAAGTCACACATACGACATACAGGGAAACTTTATATAAATTAGTTTTGGGGAAGTCCAAGGAGAAGGTTTTTTTGTTCCTAATATTTCCAATATTTATCGAAAATGGAAGTTGTGACAATAGATCTGGCTCATCCACTTGACCCTTTAGGATTTTGAATAAGTATATCAGACATATTTTATTTATCCTATTTTCAAGAGAAAGTCTGTAAAAATATGCCATAATTGTAAATGATTCAAACCTTGATTGGGGTAATAAGCGAATTTCTTCAGAAACATATATTTTAAGAATTTACGTTGAGCTCACTCAATGACTTTTATCCATACTTCATACTGTGGTGCCCAGATTACAATTTCATACTCCAGTTTGGGCAAAATAAGAGAATCAAAAGCTTAAGACAACCTAAACTTCTTTGTTGACTTGACAATAAACCCTATTGTTTTATGACCATCATTAATGTTGGAAGCAATATAACCTGAATAACATAGACCGGAAGGTTTCACGGCTTTGGTCAATTAAGAAATCATGGTTCTTGGGATTAGACTGTGTCAAATGGGAATTACTATCCGATAGTGTTCAGATCTCGTGGAGTAAAGATCCCTGAAGATGCCTCGTGCAATCTAAGGCGAAACGTCGGGTCGGAATTCCAATTTGACACGGTCTAATCCCAAGAACCATGATTTCTTAAATAACCTGAATAACTTAATGTATTGTCGATCAGCACTCCCAAGTCTTTATATCTTTCAACTCGCTTTAATGTATTTTCATGTATCCTATATTCAGAGTTGATAATATTCTTTTCGAGTGAAATTGACATGGATACACATTTCTTGGTATTTAATACAAAACCATTTTGAACACACCATTCACATACTTTATTCACATCTTTTTGCAAACATATACAATCATCAGTAGTAGATGGGAGGATAGCTTCCGAAGTTTATCGACAAAGAAATTGTATCTAAAACTAAAAAATATAATAACCACACATTTCAAGAATATATAAGCACATACCTCTAACAATACCATTAGAGATTTACAACTGCCAAATTTATAGAACCTGTCTTGGCCCCCCAAAAGTCCGGACGTTTGTAACACTCTAATATTGTTATATAGTTTAATCTTTAAGTTTAACATTTATAATGTACTCTTTTAGTGTCAATTTTTAATAATTGATATGTGCGCTTTATTTCAATTATATATTGGTTTTATAGTTTAGTTAGATTACCCATATCTCAAGCGAAGATTTCATTTGTTATACCGAATTATATTATAATAATTAATCGGTATGTATAGCGCCACCTATTATCAACAACTATCTGTATTCTTAAACTAGAGTAGTTCACCACCCCGTTCTAAAGAAACGTTTTACTGCAAGTTCAAACGTTGTTACTTGGATGGCGATGCCTAGATTCATACAATATCATTCATTAATTAAAATTATAATTATTTAAAAAACGAAACCCAAATAACATCTAAAGATATTTATTTCTTAATATTACAGAGTAAATAAGAATTTAATGTTAGCAATCTTGAAAACCTGTTTTGCCTCCTTTATGCAAGTTTTGGTCTTTCAATAATCTTGTCAGGATGCTGCATTTTCGACTTCAAACCTCTATTTTTGGGTCCACACATGCCTTTTCTGTTGCTGTAAATAATAAATACTGGCATTAATCCACCGAATTTTTTTTGCATGTAGGGTGGATATTTTGTATTAATACTCATATGTAGGAATTTATGTTTATGAAGCACGGTTACTTTGATAAATATTTCTATTTTAGATATATATATATAAGAATGTTTTTAGGCCAATACGTGCTTGTTACTTTATTTTAAATTTACCCTATGTTAATTGTATTCCCTTTTAGCCCTGGATATCTAACACATAAGGGCAATATTAGTACAAGTTCTTTCACTTAACTTTGGCCTATAAACATATAAAATATCTGGATTTAAAATCAATATTCATAGCTTTTTTTTTCTTGGATTAGGTAGCAGTTGGATATTGGACTAAATCGGTTGTGTGTAGTGTTTGGAAAACCAAAACCAATAACTTCCGTAAATATTTCCTTTTTCGATCATTTTCTCCTGATTGCATGAGTATTTAGACCCTTTTATGTCCTGAATTACTACTCGACCATTTTTTGTCTTCTGTGAATTGCCTAAAATATTTCGTTATGATTAAATCTCTTTTAATGGTAAAATAACAAAATTATTTATATTGTATTGTTGTGAAAATCTAATTTAAATCAAGCCTAAGTACCTTTTTGTTGTCAGGGTTTTTCCACTTCCCCATTTCAAATCAATTCCCCATAGCTTTGTTCTCTCTTTTAGTTGCAAGTTGATTTTTCGGGATAGCCTTTTCAACTATTATTCTAATTATCTAAGTTTTGGAAGCTGGAAGATAGATGTTTGTTTACTATTCGTTTTGCCTAGTTCATAATTATAGTATAATTTAGGGTTATGGGACATGTCACTTCCTATACGCTGTCACTCGCTGCATCCGATATGCCCTCATTCAGTAGGCGCATGCTAAGATCCCAACTGTTGCCAAGTTTATTCTTAGGTGGTGACCGTTTGAATTATAAACCAATCAGTGATCGTTTTTCTTGCCCTGCAATCCCTATTTTAAATCATTCCGAGTTCCTCTTGACAACACTGATGTCACCTGGGGCAATCTAACCAATGATAGTTCGGCATCCGACTTGAGTAAATTCTAGAAGGTACAGGGTGGCCCACATAAGATGACCCACTACCTTATCTCATAATCTGTACGAGATAGGGAAAAAAGTTTTATACAAAAGTTTCTTGGGTTTATCTAAATTTTTTAAATATTGTATTCTTATATATACAGGGTGTGTCATTTTGCGTTGACAGATGTCAACTTTGTTATTTTAAATGGAATACCCTGTATATTATTATGGATTTGAATAGCTCTCTTAGAGACGATTTCAACGATGTATTATAAGATGGGTCTACGAGGCACATCTCTGGTATTTATCAACTTTTTTGTTTCATTTTTGTGCAGGAAAAAACATAATTTTATGCTTTATTGGACGTGTAGGTAAAAATATTGAAATTGAAAAAAAAATGTTACAGTGTTGTCACGTTTTGCGTACCATCAGTTTTCTCAAGATTTTTAAATGCAACCCCCTATATTTTATAACGGATTTAAATAGAGCATCGAAAGACGATTTCAACGATATATTATAACATAGGTTTACAAGTCACGGTTTCCGAGTTTTGGGGATTTTCTTCAGGAATCAATTTTAATATTAAACAATTTTTAATAAACATAACATAAACTATTAAACATGACATAACAAGAACAAAGACAAAAAAATAAACATTACATAAATTAAATTTTCTATATAACCACCTTCCTGTGCTATACATGTTGTATAAATAATGTCTAATTTTTTTATTGCCCTACGAACTGCTCCACTCTCATTGATCAAATGGATCTCTTCCATTATTCTCCTCCTTAAATCGTCTACGTTATTAACTTTATTCTTATACACTTTGTCTTTAATATTTCCCCATAAAAAAAATCTAGTGGAGTTAAATCGGGACTCCGAGCTGGCCAGGGTATTGACCCAAATCTGCCAATCCACATTGGAAATCTTTCATTTAACCATTCAATTACAGGTCTTACGGTATGGTACGGCGCACTGTCTTGTTGAAATACAAGACCATCTTTAATTTCATCCGGTAATTCATTAATAAGAGGTTGTATTTCATTTTGCAGCAAACTGTGGTATCTCTGTCCGTTAAGAGTCCTATCATAAAAAACCGGCCCAATCACTCGGTCCTTTATTATTCCGCACCAAACATATACACTTTGATGTCCCTGCTTTCTGATGGCTTTGATTTTATGTTGATTTTGCCTTGACCAGTAGTGGCAGTTCTTTCGGTTAAATATTCCCGCGGTGTTGAAAATTGCTTCGTCAGTGAAAAGAATTTTGTCAAAAACCGGTTGATCAAAGTGGCGGTCCATCATATCCATGCAAAAAGTAGCCCTGTTGTCAAAATCAGCTATGGATAGCTCTTGTACCGGAGTGAATTTGAAAGGATGGTAATCGTTGATATTAAGTGTTCTCTGAATACTTGCTCGGCTAATATGCGGTATGTCCCGTGCGGCATCCCTTTGGGAATTTTCGTTGCTTTCCTCAAAATATAAAAGAACATCAAGTTGATTTTCTTCTGTAAGAACTGTCCTAGGCCGGTTTCTTTTATTGTTTATCACAACGCCATTTTCCAGATCTCGTGTAATTCTTACGAAGATTTTCTTACTTGGAATTCTGCTATTTGGATACAGTCTTCTATACTCCCTTAACGCTAGTGCGGGACTCTTATTGTTTCTAATGAAGCACTCATATAAATTTAAACGTTGTTGAATAGTGTAGTTCGACATAATTATTTCTTAAATTTACTAATTTAATCAAGAAATGCAACCAAGCTGTCAAATTTCATGCAAATAATATTTCGTTTGTTTCCATGGTTTTGAAGCACAGCCTACTTAAAATTGTTGATAGGGTTGTGGAAAGGTTGGTAAATAATTGTGAAAGAAAAAACACGAAGCCAATACTTAGCTTGATGACGTTTATTACTCGACTGACTTTCAGACGCTCTATATAAAAACGAAACAACAAAAATGATTAGTAAGCAAAGACATTTTGCGGCACCATTATCGACACAGTCGCCTTGGCCGTCTGTTTCGGTAATCGCTAATCATAACATTGATAAGGCTTATTTAGTATATGGGAAGGAAACATAAAGAACTGTTTTTAAATAGATTCACACTATTTTAACAAAAATACACATTATGTATTTAACTGATTTTTAGAGAGTTTTACGTTTGATCTGGAAAACGGCGTGGTAATAATTATTCAAAGCAATTAGAAAATCTAATTTAGATATTCTTTAGCATATAATATTAATTTTGTTGTCTTCGTTCATGTCATGTCACGTTTAATATAATATTATGTTTTAGTAAAAATTGTTTAATATTAAAATTGATTCCTGAAGAAAATCCCCAAAACTCGGGAACCGTGACTTGTACCCTATGTTATAATATATCGTTGAAATCGTCTTTCGATGTTCTATTTAAATCCGTTATAAAATATAGGGGGTTGCATTTAAAAATCTTGAGAAAACTGATGATACGCAAAACGTGACAACACTGTAACATTTTTTTTCAATTTCAATATTTTTACCTACACGTCCAATAAAGCATAAAATTATGTTTTTTCCTGCACAAAAATGAAACAAAAAAGTTGATAAATACCAGAGATACAACAAGTTGAAAGTATGTCAAAAATTGAAGATGATCGTAAATATCTCCGAAACGGTGCCTCGTAGACCCATCTTATAATACATCGTTGAAATCGTCTCTAAGAGAGCTATTTAAATCCATAATAATATACAGGGTGTTCTATTTAAAATAACAAAGTTGACATCTGTCAACGCAAAATGACACACCTTATATGTATAAAAATATAATATTTAAAAAATCTAGATAAACCTAAGAAACTTTTGTACAAAACTTTTTTCCCTATCTCGTACAGATTCTGAGATAAGGTAGTGGGTCATCTTATGTGGGCCACCCTGTACAACGGAGCTGGTACCAGGAAGGAACTACTTTTTCACTTTACTTTTCTGGTCTCCAGTAACATCGAAAGGTCTTTAGCGCGAACTGAGGAAACTAAAATCCAAGTTTTTCTTGGAAATCCGTTAGTGGGATTTCTCCTCAGCTTCGTCATAATTTACTTGGGGTTTTGTATTTGTGAATTTTACAATATTTTGTAACGTCCAAGTAATCTCTCTGAGAGAGGATTTTTGAAGCTGAGGTTGGACCAGGCCGCCATTTTCCTGACACGTTCTGAAGAAGTCTTCCTGTCCGGGCGAACTAAACCCTATTAAATAGGGTCTTAGTATGGGGCTTTAAGACTCACTTTGACGTGAAGGAGTAACGTTCCGTCCTATAACTCTACTAAGGTCCTGTCTACTGATACACCTACCACCTGTTGCAGTGAGGTATCACGGGACAATTGGTGAACTTTTTTATTTCATATTAGTGTATTTTTTCTTTGTTTTTTTTGTATAGGCATTAGTAAATAGATTTTATTGTTTTTATTTAATGTTTAGCTCACATTTTCTCTTCTTTTCAGATTTTTTTTTAAATAACTTCTTAATTTTAAATTACATTTTTTTTTATTTTGTAAAAGTATCAGGAACAAGTGAGTGCCGGACACATCCAGGGGCTTTCCAATTTAGGCCGTTATAAATTGGTGGCGCTCACCTTTTTACCTTTAATTTTTTTTCCCACGCCCACTCTCCGATATAAACGAGCTTAGGGCGTTGACATTGCACGCTCTGTTGACCACGAGCTTGTCTCTTGATACTTTTATACTTATTTCAGTAAATTAATAAAAATATTTCCTATTTTATTAATTACTTTAAAAAAATAAAAGCGTTGCAATCTTGCACTCTACGGTTATAAACTAGAGCAAGGGTTGCACCTTAATCCGGGTGATTACACAGGAGATAATATACATCATCAGTATTCAAGGAGATAATATTCATTATCAGTATTCATAAATCCTTGTTGATGCTATTTAGTTTTTCTGGTCAAATAATTTAATGTTGAGTTTTCTCTAGTCTAATAATAAATGTATTAATTTTTTAATTCCTGTTTTTTGCTGGGTTTTTTTCGAAATTGTAGAACATGTTAATCTTGGTTTTTAACTAACGTAATCTATTTTAGCAAAATGCACAAATTTATAAATTTTAGGGATGACTTGAAGTAAAAATGAAATTTAAAAATATACAGATTTTTTAAGGTGCTGGTCGTTTTTCGAAAGCCAATGAACCATTTTAACAAGAAATTTTAAAAATATTCTAGCCACCTGATTTTTGAAGCGACTTTAAAATCAACATTTTTAGAAAAAACCAGTTTTTTGCGCACCCTGTATAAAAATTACTTAGGACATTTTCGTGAACTTAAAAATGATGCAACTATCCAAAAAGATCCAAATATCATTATCAATATCAATATTAAGGTCTAAAATAAGTTCCAATTTAATTAAATAAATAAATAAATAAATAATGCCTTTATATTACGAAGTAAATTACAAATAGAAATCCGATGTGGGTGGCGGTATTTAACTAAAGCTGCTCTAATACAACCACCCTAACTAAGTCACTAAAAAGCTAAATTTAATAAAAATTAGTACATTATTGGCACATATTAATTTTAAATAGTAATTTACAAAAGAATATTAATTATACATAAGTTCAAGCGTGAATTACAATTCCAATTTATTTAATTTATACATATATAGAAACAAATACACATATATACATAATAACAAAACGCTGTTTAAGTTAGATCCTTGTGCACGCAGGGAGGAACAAAAAATTAAAATAAAACAAAAAGAAAAGAAAAGATAACAATATTCTAACACGATTGTCTAAAAGCCATTTCTTAAACCGTTTTTTAAATGGGAAGGCATTAGGAGCCCGTCCGACGTCGTTTGGCAGACTATTGTACAGCATAACAGCACTGTAACTAAAAGAGCGCTGGAATAGCGCTGTGGAATGTCTGGGAACATTATAAAGTACACGATGACGGGTGTGTAGATCGTTAACATCAGAGCCTCTGATTAATTTATTAAAGAGATCTGTAGGGATTTGGTGTTGGCGAATTTTATAAACAAATAATCCTAAATGAACCTGAAACCTTTCCTTGATTGTGAGCCATGCTGATTCACAAAGGGAGGGGGTAACCCCTGCATTCTGAAGTTTCTGGAGGCTTTCCCTGTCCCTCTGAAGCAGTGCAGGCCAGTATACTATATCACAATAGGTTAAATGGGATAAAATAAGAGAATCTGTCAGTCTCAGTCTCGCATTCTTATCAAAAATATCCCCATGCATATATAACAGTCTGAGTTTACCAAAAGTTTTTTGTATAAGAGATGTAACATGAGAGGCAAAACGTAAGTCGGAGTCAAAAGAAAGTCCCAGGTTCTTTACAGTATCGGTGGCAACTAAATCTACGTTATTAATTAAAATTTTAAAAAGTGGGTTTGTAAGTACCCTGTCTCTACCCTTACCAAAAACTATCATTTGGGTCTTAACCTCGTTAAGTATTAACTCATGACATCTCGAAACTGCGAGTATTTGTTCTAGGTCAGAATTAATTTTAATAGCAGCATTATCAGCTTCTGCAGATGAAAAAGAAAAGTATACCTGCCTGTCGTCTGTGTACTGGTGAGAGTGGTAGTGTTTTAAGAATTTATGAAAATCCGCAGTATATAAGAAAAAAATTAAAGGGCCCAGGATACTTCCTTGCGCCACACTCCTATTAATTACAATAGAATCGGAAAACGTATTATTTACTATAACTTTTTGCCTACTATCATGAAAGTAATCTTTAATAAGATTTAAAGAAGAATTGCCGAAGCCAAAATATTTAAGTTTAGTCTCAAGTATTTTATGATCAATGGTATCAAAGGCTTTGCTATAATCTAACAAAATTAAACAAGTACAAAGATTTTTATCGCAAGCAGTGCAGGTATCGTCAGTGATATTTAATAAAGCGGTTGTTGTGCTATGGTGGCTACGGAAACCAGACTGCGTTGAAGGAAGTATATTATTTAGATGCACAAAGGAACTTATTTGAGACGCCATAACCCTTTCTAAAATTTTGGAAAGGGTTGGCAATATACTGATTGAACGATAGTGGGACAGAAAACATCAGAGGCATTAGCTTCTTAGGCACAGGAACCACAATGGCAGATTTTCATTCCTTAGGAAAATATCCTTGGCGAAGACATTTGTTAATAATAAATGTAATATGCGGAGTTAAATAGGGAGTTATGTAAAGAAGCATTCTTAAATTGATACCATTACTACCTACAGCATTTGTTTTTATTTTGTGAATAATTTTTTCTAGACATTCTTCAGAAATTTGTATAAACTGAAAATCTTTGTAACAACGACTTGTGGTAAGGAGTTAGTAAAAAAAATATTAAAATCGTCAGCTGAACCATTTTCGAAGTTAATTAAATTGTTACGTTTGCATGCCATTGGGATTGGGACCACAATGTAAATCTTGAAACCCTGGATGCCATAAAAGTTACAGAATTTATAGTTCCTAAATCCGGGATCATTTAAAAATCTGAAACATGTTGGGTGTCGAATCGAAGTATTTAGAAGGCAAAAAAGGGAAATTTATATACAGCTGTAAATCAATAAAATAATGAATGGATTATTAAAATCATTAAATTACCGAAACGTTACTGCCGTTACGCTGCACTGACGACGTCGAAAGGGATAAATCCTTTACTGGGTCATATTGGAGACGGGCAGACCGAACACTTTAACACAATACACGTGGCGAAAGTAGGGCCGCACTTTGGCATTTGAAACTCATGCAAAACATTTTGTTTCGAGTTTCTTGCTTGATAATATTGTAATGCTTAAAACGAATGCTTCAGACTTTTATTTCCTATTTAATCTATTTGTCACAAAAAAAAATATAATTTGAATTATAACTTTAAATGTGGTAAACCCAGCGCAAACCATTCCAACGTATTTTTTTATTGGCGATCGGCACACATATTTTTCCGTTATGAACAAAATTTTAGAATTTCCGCTCATATATAAAAACATGCTTAAAAAAATGTATCTACAATAGGTTTTAATGCAGTCAGTGTCAGGGGCGCCCCACCCCCGAGAACAAAAACATATTCAAATAAATCTACATTGTACACCAACAAACAAAAAAATAGAAATTAAAATAAAACGTTTAACCGTTCGCAACGCCGCAAACGCTCTCGAATGTGGGAATGCCTACTAAACAACGAGGCCTACCAGCTGAAATTAAAATAGGCCATACGTCATCACATCTAGGCCGACACTCGCCTCCCGTAAGAAATGCATCAAAGCATAGGCCAATGCAGTTTTGCTTATGTCGTATCGTGATAACTGGCCATTAGACGTATTGGCCGACAACCGGCACTTGCTAACCGAAAACAAAACAATGTGAAACATGATGTCATTGTTCGTGAATTAGAGTAAATAGAGTAGTTTTGTCTCCATTTTTGGTGAAAATGTAATTATATTTATTAGTTTTTGTACGTTTAAATTCACGTAAATATGCCGTTTAAGTGTTGTGCGGCTAACTGCCGGGGTAATTACAAAACAGGACCGAAAGTTCAGGTGTTTAGTTTCCCGAAAGACAGTGATTTGCCAAAAAAAATGGCTACGAGCAATTCCGCGGGCTGATTTAGTGCCCAATAAAAACACTAAAGTATATGAGCTACATTTTTCAAAGATATAATTCGGGATATTTCAGAACAGCATCCGAGAACAGGTAAAATTATTTCAGTACATTTAAAAAAACCCCGATTTAAAGAAAATTCTGTACCAACGGTTTCCCAAATTGCCCCAATTATTTGTCAAAAAAACGTTCTTGACCGCAAAATTAAAGATGAAAAAAATAAAAATCTTGATGAACTACATCTTTTGCAAGGCATAGAGCAAAATAAAGAAGAGTTTAATTTACATAGAGAGGCCAGATGTTTTCAAAGTTTTCAAGAGTTTTTAAAAGCATTTCGAAATTTTAATTTAAGGAAAAGGTGGTTTTCGGTAAAGGATACAGATAAAATAACTTTATTTAAACTTGAATATACTCCTGGTCCCCTAAGAACTTGGGTAATTGTTATAAATAGCGATTTAAAATTAGAAACATTTTTATATAGTCAATTTGTTTGTGTTTCAATAACAAATTTAAAATCACCACTATCAGTTTGGATGAAATAGAAAGTTTAATTGACACAATTGACAATATGATATACCCATACTGAGTCAAGTCAACTCCCCGGTACTAGTGAAACTCCCACAGAAACTCCTAATTCAGATAAAGTTGAGTCTGACAATGACAATAGAAAAAAAAATTTAAATTTGTGACTGAAATTCTTTTAAACCTAAAAGATTCTGACGAACTCACTCAAAATCTAAAATTTCTCTCAGAACAGTTAACTTTGTTAAGTATTTCAAAAGAAAGGTATCGATATTCACCAAGCACCATTGTGTTATATCTAATTTTGCTTACAATAAGCCCTCATTGCTATAAATATTTGCGAAGTCATGCTCCTATAATCTTACCTCATCCTAACACAGTAAAATCTATTTGTAATAGATTCTTAACAGATCCTCATATCGATGAAAGAATTTTTTTTAACCTATGCTCGTAACATTTTTCAATATTTAACAGATACAAAAAGTATGTTGCATTACTTTTTGATGAAATTCACATCGAACACTATTTGGATTACAAGGCAGGCAATACCGTAGGAACATCAGTAAATAACAAAGATACCTTAGCAATAACTGCAGTAGCATTTATGATCACTAGTCCTTGCTTAATATACTTTTATACTTATATCAAGACCATTATAGAAAATTTAAAAGAAATTGGGTACATAGTATTTTGTACAGTTAGTGACAATAATGCAGTAAACAATAAAGCAATCAGTAATTTTTCAACCCTTAATCAACTCAGTATAGTATTCCCACATCCTATTGACCCGATAAGACCCTTATTTTACTTTTTTGACACTGTTCATTTACTGAAATGTGTCTTTAACAACTGGCTTAATTCATAACCTTACCAAACATTTTCTTATCCCGATTTTGAGGCAGGTCAAAAAAATGTGCTTCCTTTTCTGTGATCAAAAACCTATACGAACTAGAACAAGACAAACTATTGAAGCATGGTTATTCACTTAGTTTAAAGGTTCTATTTCCATCATCTCTTGAAAGACAAAATATAAAATTAGCTCTTAAAATCTTTAATCCCTTTCTTATAGACTCTAAAAGGTCTTGTTAAAAATTTGTCACATTCACAAGATACCGCAGACTTTATTAGTATTATATTGACATGGTAGAAAATTATGAACGTAAAAACTCTCCACAACACATTTGCTGGATAAATATCAAGAACCTTTTACCAAACAAATACTAACAACCTCCAATGATGATTCTAAATTTTGTTTTTTGCTAAAAATGCAAAATTGGCGAGATAGTTGGAGTCCAACTAATTTTACAAATACACTGACTCGACAAACCCACACTGTATCAAACCATACCATTCATGGGCTTCTTGAAGTTACTGAATACTGTTTAACTGAGCTTAATATGAATTATGTATTACTGGGCAAATTTCAAACAGACCCATTGCATTTGAAGGGCGTTTTGGAAAATATAGGCAATTAGCTGGTGCTCATTATCATATCTTAGTTCGACCGCTATATGAATCAGAAAAAAGACTTCGAATTCAGTCTATGTTATCTCTAAAATCTATACATTATTAGTTCTTCGAACCTCCTGAAAACACAGTCATTAGACACCAATTTAAATTCTGAACATGTCAACAATTTATTATCTAAAATCATAGTTACACAGTCTGATACCGAAGCTATACAATCAGACCTCCCAGTAATAACCAATTTAAGCGGATATTGTTGCTATATTGTTTTTAAAAAAATTTATTGTACCTGCTCTTCTATATCCTCGAGAACAGGTAGTAGATGTAGTTTCAACCGCATATGTTATATTTAAACAGCTAATTGATTTGAATGATATGAATTTGAAGATTTTTTAACTTTTAACAAACATTTCTTAATAATTATTTCTCTAAACATAATCATAATTTATTAAATAAAAACAAAAAAAGGAAACTACAGACTTTTAATAAAATAAGTTATGAAATTAAAATCAAGTTTCACGTTTTTGTATTGCTAGTAAGTATCATCAATACAATCTTTTTCAGAATTTAGCGAATAACAACCTATTATATTCCTGATCATATAGACTCACTACAGTACAGGCATATATTAATTACCCAAACTTGAAACCGTACCCGATTTTGACAATATAAACTAATAACCTATTATATTCTTGAACATATGGACTCAGCACAGGCCTATACTACCTACTTGCCTGGACTTGAAACCTTCTCCGATTTTGACAAATAACTTGGCTTTGACAATTTACTAATTGGCTAAAATAGGACATTCAGTAAGCAAAAAATCATACCGACATCTGTTTGAAATTTTGCGGTAGATCCTGGCAAACGTTGCCGGGTAAGAACAGGGGTTTAGTGGGCAGGGGCTTTACCGACTCCCACACTGTGCTAGAGTGCCTTGTGCATAATAGTTTGTGCGTAAATACATTCCTCGTCGTATAACAAAAAAAACGAGTATTGGCTTAACAGTCGTCTTTGTCATTTTAATTCTATGGCGAAACCGAATAAATTTGACAGATTCAAAAACTCATAAGATAAACCCTATAAATTGATGCTTATTTGCTGAAATAAAAAAAAATGCTTATTTAAATATATCCCTGTAAATGACCCGTATCTTCTAATGAAGGTATTGAAATAACAAATGCCTAAATTTGATGACGTCACGCGTAAGCGCGTAGGCCTCGTTGTATAGTAAGCATTGGGGAATGAAAATGAATAAATAATAATAATAGGAATAATAGACAAAATATACGTGTTTTAAATATTGTTGGGTTCTCGGTTGGGTTTTTGGTTAGCGTAGGTTCTGGGTAGATGTAAAAAGTGTAACTATAATAAAACAATACATATTAACACAAGGTTAAATTGGCAACGGTGAGGATTGAAATGCTACAGGAGACGCCTATTAGATACTGAATATATGTTTTTGATGGTTTCTTTAAAATAAAAAAAATAAAAAGTCATCTATCTCTGGAAAAAATATGTTAATGCGCGAAAGAAATATTAGTAGATTAATTTATTACTCTTTATTGTTAATACGAGAATTCAATATAGTTTATTTATTAAAAGGCCAGGACGAGAAAAACAACTAAAAAAAAACTGACATTACTACTTTCTATTCTTAATTCTCTAAAGAAAAACTATAATTATAAAAAACATGTAGGTAGGTATTGTATGAGTTGTAGGTCCTTATAAATAAGATATTAGGTTATTTTTTCGTTCCAGCTCATCATTTTCTTGCTATACAGGGTTATTCACGCAATCCGTTCATTAAAAGTTTTTGATGATGCCATTTAGATAAAAATTTCAAATTTTGGGATTAAGGTAAGGTCAAGGGGTACTTCTTTTTTAAAATATTTTCAACTTCCTGTTACTTCCGGTTTAACCGGAAGTTGGGATCAACTTGCTTATTTTAAATGGAACACCCTGTATTTTATGATATTTTTGAATTCTACGGAGAATTTTAATGTTATTTTATGTAGCATGTCCTATACCTAGGTTCAAGCGTTCTTAAGATATTTGACCTTGAACCGAAAATGCGTCTTCGGGGTACTAAATTTTAAAGTCTTATATTTTTGTAAGTTTTGAAGATATAATCTTCATATTTTGCATACGATCGGTAAATAATCTTAGGTTTCTATTTTTTTATTGAATTTGTCAATTTTTTACAGGGTGTCCTAAATTCAGCGGCAAACATTCAAATTTTCAAAGCCGCTAAAGTCCGTTTTTTTCAATGGGACACCCTATATCTTTATGTACTATCAAATGTAGAATTTTATTTTCTATCGAACTGTATTAAGGTTCCCTATACCTATTCGTAACCATTTTCGAAATAATTGGGTTTTATAAAAATATCGTATGTATTTGCTTAAATGTTTACATGTTCCAATGGTGAGCCATGGAAAAACAATTGAGATCCAATATCCAATATGACAGATGATTAGTATGCGTTATTTATCGAAAGCTGTCAGTGATAAACTAAATCTTCTAAATCGAAATGTAAGAATACTCAAAAGCTGATATTCTCAATCTATTTTATATTCATGGAGAATGTTATAAAATTTTGGAGAGAACGTGTCGTGTGTTTAATGAACGCCAACCTGATTTGCCGCCAATGAACAAGTCAAAATTCAAGAGGATTGAAACGAACTTTTTGCGTTTTAGCCAGGTTAAAGTTACAAAAAATGTTCCGAAACCAGTGACAAATGCCGAGGATAACCTAATAAACACATTAGCTTATTTCCACGCAAACCCGCAAAGTTCAATACCGTCTGCAGAAAACGATTTGGGAATTTCTTCTTCATCTGTCCAAAGAATCTTGAGCAAACATCATATGCACCCTTATTCCTTCCAAAACGTGCAAGCCTTGAGACCTGGTGATGACGTCCGACGAGTAGAATTTTGCGAATTCATGTTTTTGAAAATTCAAGGACCCTCAATTCCTTTCAAAAATATTTTGGACCGATGAAGCGAAATTTTCTAGAGAAGGGATAACAAATAGAAGAAACGAACATTTCTGGGCGGCAGCAAATCCGCACGCTTTACGCGAAACGCGTTCTCAAGAGAGGTTTAGCTTCAATGTTTTCGGTATAGTATTAAATGATCATGTGCGGTACTGTATTTATGAAGACAATTTAAACAGTGATAAGTATTTGGAAATTCTACGAGGGACGGTTTCTGAATTTATAGAAGAAATTCCTATTGGTGAGCTGCAAAATTATTGATATCAATTAGATGGGGCACCAGCACATAATTCCGCTGCAGTTTATCTCTAATTATTTCGAATTTTAGAAGATCGCTGGATTGGTCCCAAAGGCCCTTAGAGATGGCCCCCGCGATCGCCTGATTTAACACCCCTAGACTTTTTATGGGGATTTATCAAAGGTAAAGTCTATGCTTCCCCAGTAAATAACCAACAAGATTTACTGGCCAGGATACGAACAGCTTTTGCCGAATTAGAAAACGGACAAATTCAATGGGCCACAGCAACTGTATAAAGAAGAATTGAAATGTGTCTTCAAATGAACGGACAGCATATAGAACATTTGTTATAATTCAATTTTATTATTTTATTTATTTATTGTTGATTGTTAGATTGCTATAATTTTTAAGTTCACTAAAACAAGTTTAGAACAGTAGATATGGTTAATGTAAACAATTTATTACATTTTTTATAACTTTAACTTTCCCGAAACGAAAAAATTTCGTTTCAATCCTTTTCAATTTTCTCTTGTTCATTGGCGATAAATGAGGATGTTTTTCTCCTCGAATATAAAATAAATTGAGAATATCAGCTTTTGAGTGTTATTTTATTTTAATTTAAAAGTTTCAAATCAGCTGTCATGTTGAATAGAAAAGCACAACAATTACAGCACAGCAAATACATATGATAGTTTAATAAAAACCTGATTATTTCGAAAATGGTTACGAATAGGTATAGGGAACCTTAATACAGTTCGATAGAAAATTAATTTCCACTTTTGATAGTGCATAAAGTTATATGGTGACCCATTAAAAAAAAAACGGACTTTAGCGGCTTTGAAAATGTGAATGTTTGCCGCTGAATTTAGGACACCCTATATAAAAATAGACAAATTCAATAAAAAAAATAGAAACCTAAGATTATTTACCGATCGTCTGCAAAATATTAAGATTATATCTTCAAAACTTAAAAAAATATGAGATTTTAAAATTTGGTACCCCGAAGGCTCATTTTTGGTTCAAGGTCAAGTATCTTAAGAACGCTTGAACCTAGGTATAGGACATGCTACATAAAATAGCATTAAAATTCTCCGTAGAATCCAAAAATATCATAAAATACAGGGTGTTCTATTTAAAATAAGCAAGTTGATACCAACTTCAAAATATTTAAAAAAAGAAGTATCACTTGACCTTACCTTAATCCCAAAAGTTAAAATTTTTATCTAAATGGAATTATCAAAAACTTTGAAAGAACGGGTTGCGTGAATAACCCTGTATGCGCAAAACCCTAGAAAACATCATATGTACTCTTTTATCTATCAGGTTAAAAAAAGCGGCCAGCCGTCTGTTTAGCTTCACATTTTTCTACCAATACACGTACACATGGTACCAGGAATAATCAAGTTTCTTATACCGCTGCACAGAACTGCGGCTTATCAGCGCTTATTCATTTTGTTGCCACTCAAATGTGGAATGCCCTACCAATTAATATAAAAAATCTCTCACTTAAAAGCTTCAGTAAACATCTAAAATTTACATTACTGCAGGAACAAGGTCCATTATACATTTTTAACTGTATGATTCTAAATTGTAAAGAAATCATGGTTCTGGGGATTAGACCGTGTGAAATTGGAATTACTATCCGACGTCTCGCCGAACCGTGGCCCTGTGTTAAGATCGGTTTCTACCTGTGATGTAGACGGTAACCCGTATGAAATTTTTTGAATATTTAAATATTTCAATAGATTCTCTAATTTTTCATTTATAAAAACCTGGAACCGATGCTACAACCTGGTGTTCAAATCCAGCAGATTAAACCATTTGTTTCTTTTTAATATATTGTTCACGTTCCTTAAGTCTATTTGGTATTAAGCGTCCTGTATCTCCCACATACACTTCTTTACAGGAGCAAGAGATTTTATATACTCCTTCTGTTTGGAAAGGTACAATATCTTTCGGGGGTCGCAAGCATTGTCCAATCTTTTTATGTATACTGAAGATTGAACCTATGTTGGACCACCGAAGTAATCGTCCTATTTTGTCTCTAGTGCCATGTATGTAGGGAAAAACAACACTACCTACTGCTGGCTCTTTATCATTCTCCTTTGGCGGAGTTGGATTACTGTATCTTTTAATTGAACGTGTAATATCTTCAGTGCGATAGCGATTCCCTCTGAGAGCTTCGGTCAATTTTGATGTTTCCGATGTTAAAGAATATAATCAGAATTCGAAATACCTCTGAATACTAGTGAGTTAATAAAGGATTTCTTTTGTGCTGGATGGTGATGGGAATTTGCATTTAAGTATCGATTTGTATGCATCGGATTTCCTTCCTTTAAACACATACGTCTAGAAAGGAAATCGTTCCATTAGAATCAATTTCCATCGTAAACTTGATATTATGGTGTTGTTGATTAAGGTGGTCCAGAAATATGAAGAGATTATCCTGTCCATTAGGCCAAACAACAAAATTATCACCTACATATCTGAACTAGTGCTTTGGTTTTATTGGAGCGGATGTTAGAGCAATATCCTCAAAGGCTTCCATAAAGATATTCGTTACCACAGGTGATAGAGGAGATTCCATAGCTGCCCCTGAAGTTTGCTCATAAAAAGTTCCTTGAAAAATGAAGTAGATCTAAGACAAGCTTCCACTAGGTCTATTAAGTTCTTATCAAGATTATTATTATCCACTATGTCTCATATAATGGAAATTGAATCGTTGACAGGAACATTTGTGTATAGTGATTCTACAACGAAACTGCCCAAAATATCTTCGGGATCCAACTGGATTGTCTTAAGTTTTTCCACGAATTGTGCAGAGTTTTTAATAAAAGAGTCTGTTTTTCAAGTAAATGGATTAAGAACATTTGAAAGATATTTACCTAGTTTGTACGTGGGCGAGTCTATTGCACTGACGATCGGTCGAAGTGGTACATTGTCCTTGTGTATCTTCGGAACATCGTAGAACATGGGAATCTTGGAGCTGCTTGGTTTAAATGACTTTTTCTCCGCTGATGGTTGTGGGGTCTGCCTGCATAACCTTATAGGTGCTCCTGTTGAATAGTTGAGTAACCTTTTCTACGTATTCCGTTCTATCCATGACGATTGTGGCATTGCCTTTATCTGCTAGAAGTACCAGAATGTTTGCTTCTTCATTTAAGGTGTTCATTGCTGTTTTTCCGGCTACAGAGAGGTTCGAGTTCGGTGGTCTTGAATTTTTAATGATCTTCGTCGTCTTATATCCGACTTCATCTCCTTGTTCCACTGGTAATCTTCTGATTGCTGCTTCAACAGAGGATACTGTGTCTTCTACGGGAATGCTACTCGATGCTATTGGAAAATTTTGGCCTTTGGAAAGAACGGAATGTTCTGCTTCGGATAACTGCTTCGATGACAAGTTGATAACTGTATTCTGCGGAAGTTTCACTGGAATTGTTCTGTTCAGGGGAGCTTCAAACTTCTTTTGTTGCTTAAGTGTGACTTCTTGATGGATTTTTGTTGCCCGTGCGTTGGTGATGTTATCCAAAGTTGTAAATGTGATTCTTTCTAGTCTAGAAGCTAGTTTCGGGTTAATTTCTAATAGTTTCCGGGCATTTGTATCTAAATCACCACGTGTTATCTTAATCCTTTCTCTAACTAACGCATTGCTAGCACGCTTATAAATATTCTTAGCAGCAAGGGGAAAATCCAACTGGCAGAGTAACTTCTTCTTGCTGTTCCGGAGATCGCCAAAAGTTTTGGCATCCTTCTTGGTTTCCTGCTTATAGAGGTTAGCTAACATAGAACGGAAGCTTTCACGGCTTTAGTCAAATAAGAAATCATGGTTCTTGGGATTAGATCGTGTCAAATTGGAATTACTATCCGCCGTTTCGCCTTCGATTGCACGAGACATCTTCATGGATCTTTACTCCGCGAGATCTGATTACTGAATCAGCTCGAAGAGATTCAGGCGGGCTTTTATACCAGACTTGTGCTCTCCGAACCGTGATTCTGTGTTAAGATCTGTTTCCATGTGTGATGTAGACCGTAACCCGTATCTCTATTGGAATTTTTTGCGTGTTTAAATATTTCAATAGATTTTCTAATTTTTCGTTTATAAAAACCTGGAACCGATTATTATTTTTAATACATTTTTTAGATAATTGTTGGTTTTTAATTTTTTTTTTAATTTGTGGTTCATATAAAAAATAAGGTATATTACATTTCAGCAAAAGCATATGTTAGCTTAACTAGAAAACAATAAAATTTCCAGCAACAAGGAGCATGTTCTTTTGAAATCCGGAAGTAGAATAGACAGACACGTATTTTATTCCCTTTTCGACGCCCTGTTCGCCGTAGCGTGTATCAAGAATGATGCTTTGAAAATAATTATTATGAAGCGAATTTAACTATTACGAACTTTATACCGTAATTTCATTAACCGAGCAAGATCAAAGTATATTAATTAATTATGCTGCTGCAGTCAGATACGTACGCTCT
The DNA here is from genome assembly GCA_030620095.1 of Kuschelorhynchus macadamiae. Taxonomy (NCBI): domain Eukaryota; kingdom Metazoa; phylum Arthropoda; class Insecta; order Coleoptera; family Curculionidae; genus Kuschelorhynchus; species Kuschelorhynchus macadamiae. The sequence continues at coordinate 116,665 of JAUTXW010000033.1, forward strand.
GCTCTGTTCTGTACCGCAATCTTGAGTCCTGAAATTCTGCTTTTAGAATTTTCGCCTTTGTTTTCGTCAAGGCTTTTTCAGTCAAGGTCAATGGCAAAGGCAAAGCATCAAGCTCAACCATGCATTATAGACAAAAAGAAAAACTTCATTTGTTGTTGCCCATGAAACGTGATACAAAAATGAAAATCATAGTATACCCAATTTTATTTTAAATAATTCATACAGGTTTTTTTTATAATTATCTCCTCTCTCCAAAAATATATAATATGTCTATATAGTCAAAAGCAGTGTTATCGTGCGGGTCATACGATTTATCAACGACAGACTTTTTAAGTTTGTTTTTCTTTTATTAGGTGTAATCATATCCTCCGCATAAAATCCGGAAGATCAATTAGATAGACCTATGATATTTTCATATGAAAAAAGAGGATAAACATATAAATACCAGCAGTTGCAAAAATCTTTGAGCGATGTCACTTCAAAGTCAGATTGACAAGTCAGTGACAAAATGAGTAATAGAAAACAATTTTCGGGTTTTTTACATCCACAAGCGAAAAAAATGGTAATAAATCTAATAAAATCTTACGAAAATGAAAACTCACCGGCCAATATCCAGGAGACAGTAGCAAAAGCTCTGTGAATCGGTATAAGGACTGTGCAGAAAGTTGTGCATGAAAAAAAGCATAATTTACTACCGAAGAAAGTTAAGAAATGTACCCGAAAAAGCCAAAGACAGAAGACAATGTAAAAATGGATGTTCGTAATGCAATTTACGATTTATACACATCGAAAACTAATATAACCCTTCAAGTTTTAAAAGAAGCTTTAAAAAATCGAGGCATATTGGAAATTGGGCTAAAATCGCTGTCAAAATTAATAAAAATGTTGGGTTTTCGATATAAAAAAGACTGTTATCGAAGATTATTATGCGAGTTGCCACTTATAGCAAGTCAGTGTATCCAGTTTTTAAAGAAATACACGGAAAATGTTAATTCAAAATTTAGAAAAGTGGTATTGGTTCATCATTTTGCATGCAGGTTCTTCAACAGGATTTCTCCCAAGTTTATTGTTTTCTTCAACATCGAACAGTATGTACTACCATGATAATATGAACTATGAACTGTTTGAAAAGTGGTTGAAAGAACAACTGATCCCAAATTTAGATGCTCCATCTTTAATCATCATGGACAATGCATCTTATCATTCAAGAATCTTAAATAAACAATCTACTACATCCTGGAAGAAAAGTAATATTTATGACTGGCTAATAAAACAAAAAAAAATCCTTTACCCAATATGCTGAAACTAGAACTTCTTTTAATGGCAAGATCTATTAAAAAACCAACAATATATGCCGTGGATGAAATATTACGGGAAAATGGAGTACTGGAAGAAATCTGTGGAACATACGGAGAAATTAATATGGGATTGGTGGAATCGAGAACGAGTTCTAGATGTCGAAATACCACCAATGATCATTGCGCCATTTGAGGACGACTCAGAAGATGAGAACTTTTTAAGTGGTGATGATATTTTTTAGTCTATATTATTAAAGAGTTTACTAGGTTTTGACGTGTATAAATCATAAATTGCATTATGAATATTCATTTTTTGCATTGTAACTTAAGCCTTTGGATTTTTTCGTGTATATTTGTTAATCTTCTTCGGAAGTAAATTATGTTTTTTTTTTCATCCACAACAACTTTCTGTACATTCCTTATACCGATTCTCAGAGCTTTTGCCACTGGCTTCTGGATATTAGCCAGTGAATTTTATTTTTAAAAAATTTTTTATTAGATTTGACACCATTTTTTTGCTTACTTTTTTAGTACATTTGTAATTTTGTAGGCAATAAATAAATAATTATAGAATACTTGTTCCAATTTTAAAGCGTGTTTAAAATAAGTAAATTTTTTTATTAATTGTAAGACAAAATTTGATATAAAAATCGCTTTACCAGAAACTCGGGACTAACGTATATATATATATATATATATATATATATATATATATATATATATATATATATATATATATATATATATATATATATATATATATATATATATATATATATATATATATATATATATATATATATATATATATATATATATATATATATATATATATATATATATATATGTATTTTTCGCATGCATGGTCCTTAATTTTAGACTGAAATTTGAAGAAATCGGATAAGTAGTTTTTTAGCTATGCCGCGAACAGACAGACTGACGGACAGACATACCTACAGACAGACGGAATTGAGAAAACATGTTTTCCGGCATCTAGGCACCTTTAAACGTAAAGATCTGAAAAAATCTCACGAGGGAAGTAATAACTAATTTTCTTGTGTTTTAAGAAAAAAGTATAATATTTTTGCAAAATAAAGTTTTCTTGTTATCACAATACAAAAAAAACAAGTTTTCTTTGCACAGGGGTGGCCCTCATTTAAATAAATGACACTGTATAATTGGTTAGATTTTTAGCTCAAGCGGGGCTCATAATTTTTGGTGATTGATAAAAAAATCTCACTTTCATTAAGTGGCTGTATAAACAGAACATATCCTGATTGTTCCACTGTTTCGAACCGCCTTCCGACTTTATTAAGGCGCTTGCAATTTTGTGTATTTTTGTTTTTGCCAACCAAATACATATTTAGCGAACTTTCTTATTTAGTCCCTCGGCATTTAATACATAAAATAATATTAAGTGGCTATCTTAATAATATTGCGTAATATAATAAAAAAAAAACTATTTTCTTTCTGCCTGCATATTTGTAAATAGCCCATCGAGATTTAATAGCTCGATAAAGGAATCACAAAACATTTTGGTATTCACTGTGTTTTCTGATTTGATTCATAATGTTGGTGACCTTTGGACCCGCACGATAAGACCGCATTCGACTATACTCGGAATGGATATAATACCAAGATTTTCTTGTTATTTTAGAGACGTCAGGAATCGATCTGGTTGGATTTTCTAAAAATTAATTTTAATTAAACTTTTAGACATACATATAATTGTTTACCTTCAAAATGTAATAATATGGTGAATTCCTCGAGCAAGTTTAATTTTGCATGCCTCTTTGTCTATGTAGTGATTTTCTTTGTGCATGGTTTTTTACTATATATTAAACATAGAATGGAAGCATTTACGGCTTTGGTCAATTAAGAAATCATGGTTCTTGAGATTCCGACGTTCGTCTTCGATTGCAGGACGCATCTTCAAAGATCTTTACTCCACGAGATCTGAACAATGAAATAGTTTCAGATCTCGTGGACAAGGATCCCTGAAGATGTCTGTGCAAGCGCAGGTGAAACGTCGGATAATAATTCTAATTTGACATAGTCTAATCTCAAGAACCATGATTTCTATATATAAAACAGTTTTTCTAGAGGAAACTTAAGCTCCAGGAGATAGCATCCAGTATTATCGCACAGTTCATATAAACATTTTTTGGAGATTTAAAAAAAAGGCCATCTGAGAGTGGCAAAAAAAAACCCTGTACATGGCATGTGATATTGTTAACTATCAAAATTACATTTTTATTTAAATTTTGGAAAGTATTTCTTAAAAAGAAACTTAATGAACTGATAATTTTATGACCTCAAGACAAATGTCTTGATATCATTCTTTCATACTTATTGAAATCGCGTTTTCAAGATTTATTATATTTCTCATATGACCACGGTGACTAGATTCTAGATATTTAAATGCACTTTGTTTTATCTCAGTTTGCTGCAAATCAGTAAAAGTGTTTTGCATACGCTTGCTAGCGAGACGCTATTATTATTACATCACTTAAAAATTTTACTTGAGTTGTGGCAAGATATGCCCGTGCGCTTGCTAAATTCGAGAATTTTTCTCTTTCTATCCGCAATATTTTGGAAGATATTGGACATTGGTTTTTTCTTTTTGGTCATTTTTTTTGTGAGCCAAACAAAGCACTCTGCATATTGCACTAAATATGACGTAGTATTAAATGCGTACATGACTTAGCATCCACTCGCACGGTCAGGTAGTAGGACGCAATGGCGTGCGCTCGATATCCGCACTTTGAGCGACTGCTGACTGCGTCTGTTTCATTCGGCCAGTTTTTATTTTTTTCTTCTCTGTCAAAAATTAATTTTTTTAATCTGTACCATAAGATATAAACTTTCGTTTAAAATTTGAAACTATCCAAATCTGAAATATCAACTCTCAATAAGAGCCAGGGTTATTACGCGATTTTACTCTAAGTGAGAACATAGCCTCGAGATAATTAAGAAACATCTCGTAAAAATTTTCATGGTGATTTTTCGTTTAATATAAGCACTTTCAAGCTCACCGAGTATATTTTGATCGCATTGATTTTAGTTTTACGAACATATTATTTATTAAATGATCGCGATTATGTTATGTTACTTGAAAGTTATTCCGAGGACAGTTATCGGTTAAATTAGAACTCACGACTTCATGCGTACCACAATGAATATCAGTTTCAGTTTATTGGTTCTTACCACATCATTGCAAAATCATAAGCCTTGAAAATGTGTAGAAAATGTATCAGTAATATGAAATTTTAAAAAAATTAAATTTTATTACGTGCTGAAGTTTCTTCACAACCGACTAGTCCAAAATTCAGTTATCAATTTTCTTCGCCAAAAGATTTTTTATAACTTCTTTATAATTTTATTTAAACGCATGAGGTCCAGCACTTAACTTAATTATTTTAAACGTTACCGAAAAATCTAAAAATATTGCATCTTAGAATTTTTTGCATACTTTCTACATTAAAATAATTGAAGACATATAAGAGAGATTTTTTAAATGAACACCCTACCAATGAATTAATTTTTCGACTCCCTGGGACTAAATCCATTTAGTTCAACCTTTTTGTGACTTAAGAAATCGTGGTTTAATTTGTATGCATTTTTAATCTTTATACTCACAAAAATAAACGTCATAGCTAAATATTTATAGGGGAGATGAAAATAAACAATGGTGTTCTATTGGACTTTTACTTTTAAGTTAGCTGCACTTCTTTACTATGAAAATTACTTAACATCAAGTAATAGTTTTGGATTCTTTAAATACGCAAGTGTCACTTATAACCAATTACTTTGAAGCCTACTATTTATCTACAAATTTTGTATTAATCCGATACTATATATTATTACCAAGCGGTTACGATTTGCTAACATTCCGCCGGTTCTTTAAAATTTAATGCGTGGTGCGCGAAGCGTCGTCGTAACATGCGGAGAGTTGCGGTACTTGAGTCACTTCTATAATTCTATCATTACCATTACCCTTTGGATTTATTTCTCGTTTCCTTAAAATACCGTTTTAGGTTTTGTTTAGGTATGACATAACCAGGTTGTGATATTTTTAATTTCCTAGAGAATGTGGATGAATGACGAAAGCTACTTTTTTTTCTAAAGGTTTAAATGAGCGCACACATATTATCGTTAGTTTTTCTCAAATATAACTAAATTAATCTACTTTAGTATATTAATATAAGAAAACTGAATCAGATAAAAGGTTAATTAATGATAGTATTATTAATTATAGTCTACAAGAGGTAATAAGCCCCAGGAAAAAATTCGAAATTTAAATTTCTCGCCTTTACATTGAGAACCTCTGTCAGGGTCTGTTGTAAATGTAGGGTTATGTTAATGTTTTACTTTAATAATCTATTCAAACTATCTAGTGCAAACTTCCTTTTTTGTTTAGATTTTAAGAAATAGCAATACTTGTGCTAGCGATTATTGAGAGTTGTCTAACAAGTGAATTTAGTGATGTAATATGTACTAAGAAGGCCTACAAAATAAAGTTTCTTTTATGCTAATCTTTAAGAGCTTCTACCTCAAATTTAGGTGCTGAATGAAGTAAAACAACATACACTAAGACATGAAACAATATTGCCCTTTACAGGAAAATAAAACCAAAATATGATAATGTGCTATATTTAATAACTTTTCTTGAATCAAGCTTAAGACATCACAAACACTTTATAATTACAAACACATTTCTCCATAATACAAACATATTTCTCTATATTCAGGGGTTCGAAAGCTTCTCTCTCCCCATCAACACGGCTTTCTAGATTCACGTTCTTGCACCACCAACCTGGCATCCTTGTCCCAGATTGCCTGCGAGTCACTGGATTTCAGGGGACAATTAGACGTTATTTACACAGACTTTTAGAAACTTTTGATCAAATCGATCTCTACATCTTGATCCATAAACCGGAGAACTTTGGTATGTCACAACAACTCTTAATGATGTTCAAATCATATCTATTAGGACGTTCCCAGTTTGTCGAATATGAGCACTTGAGATCACCATCATATAATGTCTCTTCTAGTGTACCACAGGGGTCCAATTTGGGGCCCCTGCTTTTTCTCATTTTTATTAATGATCTCCTTGATATAACTGAACGTCATACACTGGCATATGCAGACGACTTAATGCTGTTTACTAAAATTCAGGCTCGATCAGATTGTGATCACCTACAAAAAAATCTATCATTGGTATATGAATTGTGTCTTAGCAATAAACTTGTATTAAATTTATCAAAATGTTATGTAGATGGTACGGTGCTTGGCAGACCGGATAGTAGTATTCGAGATCTTGGCATTGAAACTTACCTTCATTCCTCATATAAATTATCTAATTACAACTTCCTTCTAAACACTAGGATTTCTTATACGGAACTGTAAAAATTTTACTGAGACACAAACAATGATATTATTATATTGCTCTTTCATAAGATCAAAGCTGGAGTATGCCGCAGTGGTTCGGAACCATGTTCAGGCTTTAGAAGCCTTGCAACGACGTTTTCTAAAGTATTTAGCTTTTAGGGCAGATGATGCTTACCCTCCAAGAGGTTGTGATCACGGTCACCTTTTGCAGAGATTTAATATATCATCCTTAGCAACAAGAAGAAAAATTCAAAGCTTAAAACTAATATATGGCCTCACTCATAATAAAGTTGACTATCCATTTCTTCTTGGGGAGTTGCATTTTCGCATTCCCCGCCTTGAAACACGGCATACTTCGGTGTTCTATCTCAGCACAGCCAGATCAAATTTTTTTAGACGGAGTCCGGTATACTTTATGTGTTCAGTCCTCAACTCGGTGTCTCATGCGTGCGATTTGCACTTTGACTCATTGAGTAGCATCATCGATTCCTTTTTAAATCTGGAGTGATCCAAACACTCATTAAGTTGCTTTTGTTAGTACATGATTCTTATTGTTCCATTAACAACAATTTACTTTCTATTTTTTATTAAATGTTAGATCAACTAACTTAGGTACTGTAATACATATTTAGATTTAGATTTAAGTATTGTTGTATCTCACAAAACGGTTATTTTGTATTTTTTGTGTTTTCTTGTGTTTTCACTTAATTTTGTTATTGAATTTCCTGTAAGTGGGTTTTTTACCTGTTGGAAATAAAGGCTATTTATAAGGCAAATGGTTCAGAACTTATTGCTTAAATCAATATTCACTCCAATAATCACAAAAACTAATAAAAATTACACCCGAACAACAAACCTCATAAAAAACCCATGTTGGCAAAAAGTATATAAAACGATTTTAGCAGCAATAGGGCCGAACATGGTCGCCACTGTCCTTATAAAGTGAGTATAGACCGAATCTCGTACGAGCGCCCCCTATGTCCGGACCTCAAGTACAAGAGGTAATAGTTTTCTTGTAGTATTGTATTACTTTAATTCTGACTTCAAAGTTGCAACAGAAGAATAACGGCTGGTAATAGCCAGTTTAAAGAAACATTAGACGAGAACTTTTTCTACTCTGCAACGACTCGTTTTATTTGATATTAATACGTTATAGGAGTACATTTGAACGTAATGGAGTAGTCTCTGCAAAGTTCAAGAAGATACTGATATTTAAAAGTTGTAATTTAGTAAACAGATAAGAAGCCGTAACTTTAAATAATTACTATTATGTCACGAGAAAAAAATGACGACCTTGACGAAAATTACTATAAAGTATTACTCGCAGTAACAAATACACACATAATACTTAAAAACGTGTAACCCAAAGTGTTTATTGATATATAGTAACATTATTAGTAATAAATACGTGAAAACTCTTAAAGAGTAGCAGTGGAAACAGTTATAGCTACTTTAGTGCTAGCTGGGTGTGATCACCTGCATCACCTGCATTTCATATGAATATATTCAATTAAGCAGGCAGCAAAATAAATTCCGTTTTTTTGTTTTACTGGCATCATAAGATAACTTCCGTTCAGGTGCTATAACGGCTCAAAGAAGCAAACATGTCAATTTTTAAACATCAATAAATCAAAAACAGTTGAAAATAGACATATAATAACTTTATTAACACTTAGAATTGACCATAGAATCTAAAAATGTAATAATATATACGGTGTTCTGTTTAAAAAATGCAACATCTTTGGTGTAAATCTTTTGTTTCTCGTTCAAGTGTTTTTTTGTTACGATTTTCGAATTCTCGGAGCTAAAATACATCAATTGGCTATTTTGAATTTCTTGAGAATTACGGGAGAAGTCAAAAAAATACCGTTATTTCTTCTCAATAGAAAATTCTGTACTAGTTTCTCAGCTTTAAACTCAAGTCTCTCATGAATTTTCATTTGATTTTTCTATTCTATTTATTTTTTATATGTCTGATTATGCTATTATAATTAATAAATAAAAAAATGTGTGAGTTTTCATCGATTTTTTATTCACTACTGCCTACTTATTTCTTACCTTACGCCCTCAGCTAAGCAGAAGGATAAGTTTACATACCCCGATATTTTCCACTTTTTTGGTATTGTTTTGATGTATTATCATAAATTAGACATTTCTTAACATATTTAACGTTGGTTGATCAATTTTCTTTAATAAAAAAAAACACTAAAAAAACTTGTTTTATTCTCTTTCTTCAAGTACGGTTTTTACCCTCGTTTGCAGAAGTTTTAACGTTGTATGCTGTCAAAGGTAACTTAAATATGTAATTCTCACTAATCTTTATTCGTAATACATGATATTTTTCTGGTAAAAGTTACAGAAAACTTACATAACTCACATATTTTACTTATGGACTTCTAATAAGATTTCTGCAATGACAAGCGATTTCCGTCATGTCTAAAATGTCAAACGTCAGAAAATAAGCTAAATTTACCATGTTGCCACGTTTCCAACATTTTTTCCAAACATCATATTGCGTAAATTAAACTCAATTGATTTATATTCGGACCAATAAAAACAAAGCTCATATATGATTGGATAAGGCAGATATGCGTAGGAATTTTACTTGGGTTTTTACCTCCCCACCCTCTACAAATTTTCAATTTCTTCATTCTAACATTTATATGGTAGAATACAGTTTGTTCGCTTTTTAATTAGCGTTTATTAATTTGCCCCAAAAATGGATGTTGCAAATATTTTTCAGCTAATACAGATACTGTCGCTGAACGACGACTTGTTGTTACAGTAATTACAGCAGTGTGGATTAGTGAGGACTAGGTTTCGGCCGTTGTCGTCGGGAATGTTCACTACAAAAACATAGCGTTTACCCTTTGGGCAACGCTTTTCGGTGCCTTGGGTGCCGCGGACGCTGTTCGGTAATGAAGGGTTCATATTTTGAACAATGTAGAGTACCGGTACGTATGCATCTATGTCTGCTGGATGTAATCGAGGTGCTGTTATCCAGCAGTAGAGATTTTTTAGAGGCGTTTGTTCGTGGTAGTTACTCAAGAGGAATGACTTGTTTTCATTTAGTAAGAATAGAATCATTAATAATATATATTTGTTTAGGTTAATATGATTTTTAAGACTCTAAACCTCTGCGCCGCTGTCGCCATTCAAGCAGTGACTTTCAGTTTTTTTTCAACAAATCTTAAAATTTCCTACGTAGTTGTGTTTTAAAAATGAGATTGCTTTTTGGTTAGCTCTGATTAGGTTTTTTTTGAAGTGTCGTAAAAAAGTGATTTTATATTAAAACAAGAGTTTTTTTAACAAAACCTATTAATGGTGGGTTAGCTCAGGTTAGTCCATAAAACTATCATTCAAGGTAAAAACTACTATTATAGCCATAAAATCAAATTTGAAAGTAGCGCAAACTTTAAAGTGGTGTGATTGGCGGGTCCCGTATGCAGTTTAAAATCTTGTTTCGATTTTGATTTTCTCGTTTTTACTTTCTAGGTGGTGTTGGACATGTAGTCCAAATTGATGAATCCGTCGTCACTAAGCGGAAATATCATGTAGAAAGACTGGTGCCAGAACGGTGGGTTCTGGGAATATACGATGTAACGGCAGGGCGAGGTTACATCGTGTTTGTTTCAGATAGATCTGCACTTACCCTCCAAACCATCATCGCTATGCATGTGTTACCTGACCCAGAAATATGGACGGATTGTTGGCGTGGGTACCATGGCCTTGCTAATTTAGCCGACAGAGAGACATATGTTCACAAGACAATAAACCACTCCCGAAATTTTGTAGACCCCCAAACGTGGGTTTGTACAAATCATGTCGAGGGATATTGGTCGCGCCTAAAACAGTTTTCCAGACGTTTGGGAGTGATGCAGTCTCCATATATACCTGAATATATTGATCAGTTCATGTGGTGGGTGGTTTATGGGAACACTGCATCCTCCCTGTTTCGAAATTTAATCTACCAAATTTCACAAAAATATCCTTTTTAACTTTTTTTTAAGTGTGTGTTTTTTTGTGTTTTGTTAATAAATTTCTTTCTGACATTGATTGTACCTACTTAACGTGGCATATACTTCAGAAAAATCAGGTAAGTTTGGCAACGTCGCAATAATTTCCTTTCTGTATTCTGTCAAAAACCTCATAATGTTCAGTTTTTGCATTGAAAAGTATTGTAAATTGTGATGTTTTTTTTTTCGAAAAAAAGTGTATTTTACGAGCAACTTTTGCTTTTAATCTAGTCTATACAGCACATACTAATGTTTAAAATTAAAACAAACCTAAAATTTGTGGGTATATAAAGTCAACAAGACCCAAGCAAAGGTTGCCCATACCTGATTTAGATCAATATGAAATAAATTAAAAATCAACAGTAGTGATTTTTATAAAATATAATTTACAGATTCCAACAATACCTTTTCTACAACTGTGACGACGTTTGATGATACGATGGACAATGGTAAAAGTAAAAAATTATAACATCGTAAAAAAACTATTCATCTTTGGCTGGAATATCTTCCACAACAGGAAACGCGTTGACTTCCTCTGACTTCCTTTGTACTTCCTGGATAAACTTCTCGGCCTTTTTTTTCTCTTTTCGTGCCTGTTCCTGGAAGCTCGGGTTCTCGAGAATATCTGCAGGGGGACTGGGAAGTTTCTTGATACTTTTAACTTCAAGTTTATCTATTTTTCGTGGCTTTTCTACTGGATTAATTTTGAAGGTTATTTTTTTGATATTTTTGAACTTGGTAGCACGCAAGGATTTGGACAGCATGACGATGAAATGTTAAATTTTCTTAGACGAGTGGAAAAAGTGATGACAATATGTCATCACGATTTTTTCTGAAGTTTCCTAATACGATACAGGTACATATTAGGTAGCGATAGGTTAGGATAACAACCTTATATTATATACCTTAATAATAATATAATATAATCTAAGAGAACAACTAATGACAACTAATGATAAGTTTTATATGTCTATAAAAACAATATAATAGTATAAGTTTAGTAACAGCAATTATGCAATGACTCAGATTTAGAGTAGTATATCCGATGACAGCTCTCATAATTACTCTATGTAAGTCGAATCCAGTACGATAGAAGTACCTACTTAGTACGACATCCAGGATACCTCTTCCACTCTGCTCTCTTGGCAGTGTAATATCTTATTTTTTTGTTTAGATTTAAGAACATAGCTTACTCTTTTTAAGAATTGTCTGGTGTAATTGTAAAGCGAGGGACATAATCAAATTACGTCTAACGTTTACGTCATTCGTTTTTTTTTACTTTATGTGTTTTTCGGTGTTTTGTTAGATACTTTTTTTGAAATATAAGTTATAAACGGTTATATTTAGTTCCAATATCAAAATTATCACCCATTCTTATACCACAAATGTGGAGTTCTTGTTTAAGTTTCGTGTTGTTGTTTTATTAAAGGTATTCGATATAGGGTTCAAAGCTAGACAGAAACGGAAAGCTCTACTTTTTTTTTCTCTTCCAACATAGACAGAGAAACAATCAAAATGGAGTCCTTACCAGTCACTAAGGTGGGATGTGCTAAGTTTCGGGGATGTTCAAGGTTTTTCGTATTATTCTTATTTTTTCGCTGTCCGTTTGCTCCAGGATGTGATCATATGGGTGTGAAATGTCAGTGAAGTCCGCTATAGGTGTTAATTACAGTTACTAAGCTTATTATTATTTTTTTCTCTTTCTTGTTGTCTCACAGTATTCCTGTGGTTGTATTTTATACTGATGGGATTGTACCAAGTCAGTACAAAAAAAAACAAAAAATAGGAAAAGAAAAAAAAACTATTGTGTATTAAGAAATGATCTAGCGATGCTACATGTTTTCAAAATGACCGATTTCTGGATGTTCCTGTAAATATCTGTATTAAGTCCTAATTGAGCCAAATGCGGTGTAAACGTTGTTGGGGTGAGGCAGGTACTGATATGACGAGAGGAACAATAATGTCTCTTTCCTGTTTTCACAGCCTTTTTATTTCCATTGCCAAGTCGGTGTATTTGACGATCTTCTCACTGTGTTTCTCTTGGATGTTCTCGTCATTGCGGACAGCCATGTCAATTAAATAAGTGATCTTTTCTTTTTTGGATTGAAAGTTGATATAGGGTCTGTTTGCGGGGATTGTTTTATCTGTGTCATTGTAGTCTTCGTTTTCAAGTATGGATGTTGATGTATAATGGTAGTAAGGGTCTGTGTTCTCCGTTAGTCTGTATGTTGCGACTAATGCTTGATGAACAACCTTCGTTGCTGAGTTGTGTCTCACGGTGTATTCAGTTCCGGCCATTATTCTACATCCACTCCATGTGATCGATCGTTTCTCTCTGCTGGTGACATCTCCTGCACATGTCGTCGTTTATGTCCTTGATGATGTGTTTTTGATAGTTTCTGATTGTTATGATAATGTCCTGTATGGCAAGCCGGAAGCCTTCTGTTTCTGGGAACAGGTGCCCTTCTTGTAACCACGTGAAAGCTTTTTAAGTATGTGGTATTGCTTTATGTAGTATCTGTGTCTTCCGTGAAGTGTTTTTTCAGGTGCTCATCTTTTCTAGTCGTAATTGGATGTGACTGTGTGCGTTTGCTGCGTGGGTCCTTTGAGACAGGTCGAGCGCTGTATAATTCTTGTCTGCCTTCACTATTGCCTTGTGGAGGAATTTTCTGACTTAGTAGATTTGTTTTTTATTTAGCGATTGTGTATCTATAAATCCCCTCCCTTCTTCTTTTCTCTCGATGGTCAGTCTTTCTTTGTATGCATTGGGATGTAACTTCCTGTGTTTAGTGAATTCAAAACGTTTGAGAATGTGAATGTTTTCTATGTCGGTGTGTGACCATTTAATGATACCAAACGGATACGTAAGAATAGGTATGGCGAAGGTTTTAATAGCTTTCGTTAGATTTCTGGAGTTCAGTTTTGTTTTTAATAGTTTTGTAAGTCTCTGATTGATATGAGTGGGGTTAATTTTGGTGCTTTGATGGAAGCCTAGGTATCTGTATGTTTCTTCTTTGAGCTTGTTATCTATGGTTTCATTGTTGATTGTTTCCGTCGTAGGGTGGTCTTTCCACTGCCCTTTGTTGATATGAAGTAGCTTACCAAAAACCAGATGATGTCCAGGGTAAAGGTTTCTGTGGTTTTAAGGAGTTCCTTTAGCTGTGCCTTTGTGCTTGCGTATAATTTAATGTCATTTATGAACAAGAGATGGTTTATTTTGTATAGGTTATTTTTTTGATGTTTAATGTGGAATCCGAAGTTTGTGTTATTCAGTGTGTTTAAGAGTGGATTGAGACAGAAGCATAACCGCAAAGCACTGAATGAATCTCCCTGGAATACACCTCGTCTGATGTAGATCTCTTCTGTTTCGATATGTTTTTTTTGTGTTCTCAGTTTGATTTTAGTTTTCCACGTATTCATGATTTGCGTAAGAAATTGTCTGTTTTTATTGACATTGTATAATTCTAGCTCTCTAGTTAGCCAACTGGGGTATCGAATCCAAGGCTTTTTTATAATCTATCTAACCAGTATGAAGGTTTCTATAATTTTTCCTGGTTTGTTCCATGATGGCGTTGTCCATAATTAGCTGTTCGTTGCATCTTCGGCTGTTTTTCCTGCACTCTTTTTTCTCTTCCGTTAGAATATTTATATGTGCTAGATGTTGTTCTATTTTCCTGGTAATTGTAGCTGCGATGATCTTATATAGAGTTGGAAGGCACGTAATAGATCGGTAATTTGACGGGTTCTTAGTGTCTGACTTTTTGGGTTTAGGTACGTTATTTCTTGGGTTAAAAAACTAGGTTTTAAAATAATTTCATTAATTTGGCGAGTTAGAGCTTCATGTGTGGAGGGAAACTGTTTGTACCAGAAGTTATGAATGTAATCTATTCCAGGGCATTTCTCGTTATGCGTCAGTTTGATTGTTTCTGCAACTTCTTGTGTTGACATTGCAAAGTCCTCTTGTTCGTCCAAGCACTTATGTCTAACTTCTTCCGCTTTAATCCACGAAGCGTTATTATTGTGTAGTATCGGTTCTGACCAAATGTTTTTCCAGTATTCTGTGATTTCTTGTGTGGTCGGTGGATCTATTACTCGTGCCTCCTAATTGCTCATGGTTTTTGGGTAGAACTATTTTTTCGCTTCTTTGAAATAGGTTGTTAGCGTCCTTTCTTTCATTTGACTCTTTGTATCTTCGGAGTCTTGCGGCATACACGGATAATTTTTGAGTGTCAAGGATTTCTGTAAGCGTGTGATCAGGGGATGTAGATTTGATTTTCTCTACACTTTGTGTGATACGTTTTGACTTGTTGCCGATCATGAAATGGGTAAGATGTTCTAATTCTTTTCTGATTCTGTTAATATTGTTTTCGATTCTTATCTGAGATTTGAATTTTGGTTTTATTATTATATATATAAATTGTTATTATTATTACTATTATTATTATTATTGTTACTATTTTTATATGTAAGCCCACTAAATTATGATTCTCTTATCCTACTAATTTGTATATGAGATTTGGCCATGAGGTTAAAGCGGTTTACTTTTAATTTCAATCAGCGTAAAAAAGTAAAAAGCAATGTAATCATTAGTTTCTGATTGTGTTGTATAAATCGACATCTATAATTTGCAACAGGCCTTCGTGTTGGTAACAAAATTATATGCTTTTGTAAAAGTGCTAACACAGGTATGTCCGGATTAGAAAATTAAGCTCAATTCAACCAGTAATATACAGTATAATAGTGATATATACAAGCGATATATAAAATGTTTATTATGAATATTATCTACGAGGGTTTCAAATGAGCTTGCACGAATTGAGCATCAAAAATGCTGGTAATCTAGGCAGCCTTGACAGTACCTGAAACTTGACATATGAATTGAACACCTTTCTTATTTTGATTTTCGATGACGTGATGGAGTTGATAATACGTTTGTTTGATAATATGTATGCCTGTTACTGAATTCAGGTAGATACAAATGAAATTTGGCCGTTGAAATAATGATACCGTAATTTCGTTGTAGATGTACAATATACAAGGTTTTTCCTTGTAATTTGACAGGTTTTAAAATGTATTTTTGAAGGAATACAAAAAAAGGTTTATTTAAAAGTTTTTAGATTTTTTACGAAGGTTTTAGATATGACAAAAAAAACAACTGACAATTGGAAAATAGAAAAATTAAAAAACACGAAAAACGTATGCCAATGCAAGTTATTATATTATACAAATGAGAATAGTGCCGTAAAAGCAGCTAGTCATTGTCAAATTAAATATTCTGGGAATACAATTCCATCAAGACAAGAAGTAGATTATATTGTCAAAAACCATACCGAAAGAAAAACTCTAAAAAGGGAAAAGAGAGTCTGCAAAGAGCATTGAAAAAGGGAGTCTGCAAAGAGCAGTGAAGAAGATTTAAATATTTTATTGCATTTCGAAGATAAAACATATTGATAACATTAAAACCTTGCCAAAAATAAATTTTCATCTAGAAAATCCATATTGCACAATAAATAAGTCATAGAAATAGAGTCATACTACCCTGCAAAAGTATAGATATCAACTTTATAAAATCAGGCCGTTTCAACATTTATCACAAGACAATAAAATATAGAGATACCAATTTTCTGCATGCAGACATCCTAAGGAGATTAGAAGTCGATAACCAACTTTTTTGACAAAGTGCTGTGGGCAGATAGAGCAACGTTTGCTATAGGGGACATCCTTAACAGGCCAAATAAACATTTCTGGGCAACGCAATATCCCCATAAAATAGGAGTGAAAAAGCAGGGCCTTAAGGCTTTGCATGTGTGATGTGGTTTATTAAAAAATATTTATATAAAATTTTTTAAGGCAATTCGCCAGTATAGAGATATTTTTCTGCATCAAGATGGCGCGGCGCACCACCACAAAACATTCAAACCAAGAGTTATTTTTTTAATAACCAGTATAATTTATGGATAGGTAGACACGGAGTCAATCACTAGCTAGAAAATAGCCCTGATCTAACTCCACTAGATAATTTCTTGTGGTGGTATTTGAAGAACAAAGTCTACTTCAATAGGACAAATAATTTGGCAGAAAATTGAACAAGAAATTCTGATTTTAAATAACGAATATCCTTTTTATATTAGCAACGAAATTCAAAAAATAAGTAAACTGTGAATATTTACCTAATTTGTTCAAATATTTATTTCTATTTCTTACTGTTAAAATTCAAACTTTTTTTAATATATTATTTCAGTTCATTTGTTTTGTTATCCGTCGTCATCCATGGCTAAGCAAGACACAACATTCATCAAATTCTGTTATTATGACTTATTACAGAAAGCCCATTTGAAAAATTATTGATTTTTTCCGATTTTTTTATTCTCCGATTGTCAGTTGTTTTTTAAATGTCATACCTAAAATCTAAAAACTTTTATATAAACCTTTTTTTTTGTATTCTTCCAAATAATACCTTTAATGCCTAATTATAACGAAAAACCATGAAAATATATATTTTTATGCAACAAAATTCCGAAATTTGTGACATGGAAGGTTTAATAGCTGGGATACGAGGGGTGCCTCATAGGCGCCCTAAGGAAAGTTTCCAGGGAGGATTGCGGGGTGGCAACAATGTTTAGATACAGGAACGCGGTAGACCTTTAGTATGCAAGCTCAGTTATCAGAGCACATTTTTTAAAATACAGTGCGGGCTCGGCCCCCCCCTTTTCCTTATGTAAGGAGGCCTATGAATATGACATTTATATTAGTTTCAATTATCTGCGAACGTATTTAGACTGCTTCCACTAAAAATATACCACCTTAAGATATTCAGAAAGGTGTCTAAAGGCTAATGGAAGTGTATCTTCCAAAACTTATTATTTCCTGTCTTCAATGGAAACTCGAATAATTAACTTGTCCTAAAGTTTAACAAGCAGTTGGAGTATTCACGTGGATATATAATAACAAATAGTTGCTCATGACGAACGCAGAAATGGTGTTAATGTGGTTTTTATATGAAAACTATCTTTCCAACTCAGCTATATCGTTGCCTTCTAGAAAAAAGCCTCAGCACTCCCCGATGTACATGGCAAGAGTAGGCGAACGTTTTAATGGGAATAAATGGAACATTATAAACTTTTCTATTATTCTGTTTATTTATTTTAGAACAAAAATATATGAGTTCATAGAACAATTAATTTATAATAGTTTTTCAAAAGGCTCAGCCAATTAGCTAATAAATAGAAAATATTAAATAATTTCAATATTAAATCCTTATATTTAAATATTAAATTTATGGGAATACTTGTTGACAGAATCAAAGCAGTATAAAATTTCGTAATTAATTTTGTATTTTATATAACATATTTATGTCACAGTGATAGTCAAGTTGAGTGAAAAGCTTAGCAAATGGTTATGTTAAAAGGTTATTAAGTTTCCTTTTGTCACCTTTCCCAAGGATATTATTTTTTTGGTACAATATTTTTTTTAATAATGTGTTTGTGACACAATTATTGTTTCACTATTATGGATGTTAGGGGTTTGATTATAAATATTTTGACACCTGATAGTATGGACCATTTTGATCAAAAAAGTTTTATAATATAAGTTGGGTCTATTCCTTACCAATTTTGAGAAAAATGGCCTTACATTTGTATTTTATATTATTTAATTTTGAGCACAATACGTTAATACTTTTTTGCCTTAATAAGATCTTACAAAGATCGGTAACATCGTTTATCACAAAGTAACCGGTTCAATATTCAGTAAACGACAGCAAAACAAACAGCTGACTTGTTTTTTTAAGCAGCTACGTAACATTTTGTTGTCAATTTTAAATTTGTGGTGTGCTTTTTGAAATGTTTTCAAATGAAGAATATAATGTGAAGATAACACATTGTTAAAGAAGTTCAAGAAAATTGATTCAAAATTGGCTTTTTGGTACAAATGCGTGCACTTTTAAAAGCGAGCATTTCCTTTTAGTTTTAATAATACTCTTTTATTTCTTTGTGCTATGAATTCGAGTTTTTGATAAGTTGTAATTTTTTAAGAAGTTCTGGAAACTAACAGTGGCGGCTCGCGGGTGAAAAAGTAAGTGGAGTGCAACTGAAGCAAAAAAATATTGCAATAATTTTTTTCCAGCATTTTTTTATATGTGGAGTGGGTAGAATATTTTTTTACGACTTACTAAATTTTGTATACTAAATCAATTCTCCTATCGTTCATAGCAGCAAATTTATTTATAACATCCTTACAAAATGAATGAGTTGCCCTAATCTCCTCCAGAAATTCCTTTTGAATTGAAATATTGCCAAGAGAAGTAAGTCTTTCTTGAGATATTGTATTTCTTAAATAAGTTTTTACACATTTGAGGCAAGAAAAACTTCTTTCCACTGAAGCACTTGTCGACTTTATTGTCAAAGTAAGGGAAAACAATTTATATGCTTTGGTAAAAATATATTTATTTTTATTAATCTTTTTCACTTGCTCTTGCAGCGATATATTCCAATTACTCTCATTGGCAAAAATAAGACCAAGCTCATTTTTAAGTCGTTGACTTTTTGAAAATATTTCCCAATGTAACTGCAACCAATTTTCAAACGGGCCAGTCGGAAAATTTAAACAATATTCGGAAAATTTAGCAGAACCTGCCAAACATAAAAATGTACATTTTTCACAGTCTTGAAATCTTAGTGTCATTTCCATTAAAATATGGTCCAATATTTCATAAAAAAGGGTTCTATACTTAGCCCTAATTTCTTCAAGTGAAAGCTTAGCAAGCTCACGTTTGTAATGACTTATTTCTGGAAATTTACTTTATCAAACATGGTATTAAAAAATGTTTTCTTTTTTTACAGAGCGCCTCACGACTGCGTTCTATATTGGATATGCAAAAATGAATGTCAAGCGATTTTTTTTTCAAGAATGTCAAACAGTATGTCCGTGATTGAGGAAATGTCATTAAAGACTAATGCCGGAAACGTGAATTCAAAATCGTTCGTCTTACCTCATCAGATTTGTCACAGTTTGTAATAAATTCAAAGACGTCTTTTAATTTTTTCCAGGCTTGAACAATCACATTTACTAACTTCGAATTTGAAGTTGCAACACCATAAATAAATATAGCACAAAACAATTAAGTTAACTGCAAAGGAACTCACCGGTTGCAACGAAATCCGCGAAAATAAAAGTAAACAACCACCGCAAACTGAACAACACGTGGGTGAAGTGTACTGCGCCTGCAATTCACCGAAGGCGTTGTATGGCGCTGGGCTCGACGTCATCGGGTACGCGTTGTCATGGCAACATAGTAGGAAAATCGTAAACTAAACACATCACCCCCAGCAAGGTCAAAGCGGTTTGCGCCACTGTTACAGTTGTTATAATAAAGTTCGATTGAAGGTTTTAAAAAGACATGCCACCAACGGTCAAGTAAAATGTTTATTGGAGATGTACAGTTTATTTTTTACCAATTTGTTGAATAAATGAATGTAAAAACTAAAATTTTAAGAGATATATAATAATTATAGTTAGATGTTTGCTTGTTTATTTTTCCTGGTTAAGTAGCACTTCACCTATTACCAAATTACTATCCTTTAAGTATGCCAAATAAATAATCCATGCATCCTGTCATCTGTACGGTATTGCAACAGTATTGAAAACCTTTTTGTATTTATTAACAAAATGCAGCTGATCTGATAAAATAAAATTACAACGTTGTCGTGTTGTTGAGAATTTGATTGAAATCTTCTCCAAAATTAAACATTGTCTTGTAAACCATTTAAAATTGACTGATGGGTATAGGAACTTTTTGTTCAAAATCGTCCAGACTATCACCTGTTAAAATGTGTGTATTCGAAGTCCGAACAACCCTGTATTTTACAATTCGGAAACTATTTTAGATTGTCATTTTCATTCATGCATTTCAAAGATATTTTTCACCAAAAAAAACATTTTTTTAGAGATTGTCAGGAAGTCATCTTTACGATTTTGTAAAATTTTATTAAAATAACATAATTGTAAAAACTAAATTTATTACCTGATTTTTGGCAAATGTAGGTCGTCCTCTGCTTAAGTGTTTAATTAGCATATGATTATCCTTAATGTTTATTTCCTCATTTAATGTCAAATTATTTGGGGATATACTGCAATTTTTTATAACAAAATGTTTCAGCAATATTCGGGATATCACCGGAGTAGTCCCATAGCAAATGCATATTTAAAAAACGGCGGAATGCCGTCGTTTTCTATCATTTAAACGGGCGCACAGTGATGCCATTTGGACTAAACGCAGTCAAAATTCTCTATTTGAAAAATATGATATTTATTCCACAATTTTTCGTTACGGAGCTAGGAGTAATTTCAAAATTTAACAAAACCTAATTTTTTTAAATATCTATTGACAGCTATCAAATTTTGGAAAACCAAGATAGGTTTTCGAGAATCTTGTACTAAAGTTCTAAAAAAACTCACTCAGTATAGATCCATTTTTTTATGTCACCAACACTAGAGCAATTTGGCGCAAAAAAATGTATAGTTGTTCTTACAGAGCAAACCTCAGAGTATCATAACACATGTTCCTTCTTTAATCGGGCTTGCTCCCTGTAATTGCTTGTTCTCTAGAATAACCCCTTTAAAAATTTCTTCTTCTGCATCTGATGATTTTTCATTTGTAAATGTCAGCCCTAAATGTGTCCTATATCTACATACATTTGGCTTTTTCTAACAATAGTTTTTAGCAAAGACAGGCAAATATTGTACAGGGTATCCGAAATTCGATGATTTTGCGGGGTATCTCCCTTATTACTGAAGATAGAGAGATGCAGTTTTCGCAACAATATGCTACTTTTTTGTGAAACCAAAGAAGCCACAAATAAATTTTTCCCAGCACTGTTCGTTTTTGAGATACAGGGTGAATTTAAAATTTTGCGTTTTTAGGTACCCCTCGTATCTCGATGGCAACTTTCCGAAAAGATGAAAACTAACTTCGATAGAGTTTTTTTGCGTAGAATCCAGTGGCGTAGTCAGTTTTTGGTTGGCTACTATCGTTTTCGAAGTATAGACTAAAGTTGGGTTTTCTTAAAGGGGTTACCCTGTATATTTTTTAATATTTGGTTTTCGCTCATTTTTAGCTTCTCAAAAATATATAACTCTTATTCTAGTAGGCCATGAAAATTGTGTGTTAATTTTCTAAATCTGAATTATCTGTACCAAAGTTTGTTATAATATCATTATTAAACAATAACTCAGTTAACAAAGATTCATACTATTTAATTTTTGCGCTAGGGAAATACACAAACATCTAAGAAATCTACTAAAAACACATATTATAAACTAAAAATATATACATATGACGATAATTTAATTATTTTTCTAATGTTGACAATAAAATTGTATTCTGTCAAATACTTATATACTATTGACTAAATCAGAAAAAAAGGCTATGCAGGGTGTAGAAATCACAGATAATGTTCAACTGTTCCCCATTATACCTTATACACATATCACACATCTTTCTTATTCTACTTAGTGCCTTGAGCATAATCATTTGGTGAGCTTGTAAATATCTGAAGGCTCTTCTTGTGTCGTTTTGTAGATCCTCGATCGTGTGTTGTTGCCTTTGGTAGATGATGCCTTCAAGATATCCCCATAGAAAAAAGTTTAGAAGCGACAAATCTGGCAACCTAGGCGGCCATCTTACAGCCCCATTTGTACCAATCCAGCGACCTGGAAATTCATTTTCTAAAAAGGTACTAACAGTCCGTGCATTATGAGCCGGAGCACCATCTTGCTGAAAAAAAATATTTTGTAATTGTGCCAAAGGAATATTATCTAATAAATCAGGAAGCGTATTTTCCAGTATCTCTAGATACCGGTTTCCAGTAAGACTACCGTTATAAATGACATACCTTATTTTTGTGCCAAGGATAAAGCAGGACACGCTAAATCCAAACCTGCCTTGTTGTTCGCGTGGAAATATAACGTGTTCATTTTCTTTGAACCAGTATCTATTATTGTATCGATTTAGAATACACTTGAGAGATATGCCTCGTCAGACCATATAACTCTTCTTTCGAAATTTATTTCGGTATTAGTCATATGAATGAACCAATTGCAAAAATCTATGCGACGCTGTGCATCTCCCGGGTGCAAATGGTGCACTAACTTATATTTATATGATATTTTTTAGAATAGTCTGCACTGTTGACTTAGGTACTCCCACTTCATCCTAGACTTTTTGACAGGAAGTTGACGGATTGATTGCAACGGCAGCTAAAACATTTATCTCTTCAGTTTCCCGATTTTATTTGTAATATGATTTCGGTCGCGGTACTTTGAATGATCCGTGGCTAATCAGATTTACTTTTATTCTTGAAAATGTTCTCTTATCGGCCTGTCTTCGTTCTGGGTATCTATAAGGAATAAATGCTTATTTACATATGTGTAAAGTATAGAACGACATATTCAAAATAAATTAAATTGAATTCTTTTATTATACAGGGCGATGTAAAAGATGTTTTTTCTTATCACTTATCAACAAAACTGCTATTCTACTTTTCAAATATTTTACTTATAATTAATTTTATTGGAAATTTAGTGATCTTTCATGTTACAGACTTGCTGCAATAATATGCTTTTTTATTACAAGCAAATTTTGGACACAATTGTAACCTATTAGGAACTATAGGCATAATTTGAAATATTAATATTATTATTCTGAAAAAAAAGTAACAAAACTAAAGTTTTATTATTATTTCTACTTTTGTTTTTCAAAAATACTGAGAGTCCTACATCGGCTATCACTAGTTCCGAAAAGCCCTGGTTTAAGAAGCAAAGTTATTTTGTTTACTTAGCATTACTCCTGTCACTTACCGGATTAGATACGTCTCTGACGCTTCATCCGGATTTTCCTGGCACTGTATAAAACAAACAAGCATGTCATATTTCTCCAAGTTTTCTAAATTCGCAGCCATTTGATATGTAATAAATGGACAAAGGCAATATTTGATTAAAATAATTTAACAATGACAAATGTCAATTAGTTTCTACAATGGCTCAACAGAATCTATATATTCAAATATATATTCTTTTGTTTAATCAAGTCATGGCCGCCTTATTTTAATTGAAACAGATCTTTGGTATTTCTAAGGGATAAATTAAATAGTTGTAAGTAAGTATTTTCAAACAACACAATTGTCAACATTAGAAAAGTATTAAATCCAACGTTATTTGTTGTAAATAAAACATTTTTAGTGTATAATAGGTATATATTTTTTTATTAGATTTCCTAAGTATTTGTCCAGGGTAAATACTAAATAGTAGGTATGTGTCTTTGTTTATTGATTTATTGTTTAATTATGATATTATAACAAAGTTTGGTAGAGATAATTCAGATTTAGAAAATTAACACACAATTTTCATGGCCTACTAGAAAAACAGATAAAATTTCTTTAAATTGACTTTATTGTCGGTACCGGATTGAAATAAATATCAAGTGTTATATATTTTTCAGAAGCTAAAAATGAGCGGAAACCAAATATTAAAAAATATACAGGTTATCTTATTTAAAAAAACCCAACTTTAGTCTATACCTCGAAAACGATAGTATCTACCCAAAAACTGATTACGCCACCGAATTGTACGCAAAAAACTCTATCGATGTTAGTTTTCACCTTTACGGTAAGTTGCCAGGCCATCGAGATAAGAGGGGTACCTGAAAACGCAACATTTCCAATTTCACCCTGTATCTCAAAAACGAAAAGGGCTAGGAAAAATTTGTTTGTGGCTTCTTTGGTTTCACAAAAAAGTAGCACAGCGTTGCGAAAACCGCATCTCTCTATCTTCAGTAATAAGGGAGATGCCCCACAAAACCATCGAAATTCGGATACCCTGTACATTGGTATTTAATACTTTTCAAGCAGAATATTTAAGGCGCTAAATACTGCTATTTGAAATTATCATTTGGAAATCTAAATAGTATATTTTGGACTTCCAACTGAAACATCAGATTTGCCGATTTTTGAACGCTTTTACCGCATCATTGTGGGGTGCCGAAGCTAATACAAATAACGTTCACCATATCATCAGGTAAAAAAGTATGCGTTTTAATATTGTGTTTCATATGGTTTTCGGGGTATTTAATGGCACGAGATTTAAGTTTGCTCATCTTTTTAAATTTTAATATTTTTTATTATATTACTAAGGTGATTCTGGCAAAATTTCATATGCTGTAGACCCAGTAGCTACTTTTTTATTTTATTAGATTCCTCCAAAATTTTATCCTAAGCTAGCAAAATAGAACCAAGCCAAAAATAATATTTTATTCTACATTGAAAATTTGATTTGAAGTCGGTGTCAAAGTAAGACCGGGTCTATTAAATTTAATATGGTATATATACAGGGTGTTTTCTAACTTGATGCATTCCTTTTAGGAGGCGATAGGGGACTTCAAATGGAATCAAAATAACCCCATATTGGGCCATACAAAAGTTTTTAGTTTTCTAGATATTTTCGATTTTTTAAAATATTGCAAACAGCCAGAAAATTATGGTTAAAAAATGCATTTAAAACTAACTATAAACTCTGTTGAGGTAAGTTAAATTTAATTTATTAGCCAATACATTGATAATGTAATATTAATAGCATTTGTAGTAATAAACCTTAATTCTAATAAATCACAATCAAAAGTTTGCATCGAAAATAACAATAAAATTTGCCTAGTGCAACTTTAAGACGTTTTCTTGAAGAAAATTGTTAATACATGAAGCGTACAAATTGAAGCAAAAACATCCTCGTTTAATTAGCTTTACAACGAGATATAACTCTTTTAAAAATATTAACAACCTCTAACAAAAAGTGTGTTGTGCAATTATTTTGCGGTTATTTGTTAAATAAAAATTTGTATTTATTAATCTTGGCATAGCGTCTACAAGGGAAATGTTCAATTAAAGTAATGGTAAAAGATCCAAAAGATCTAGCAGGTCTTGAAACAATCACTTCTTCGATGATATATCCTTGTTTATTAAAAAAATTTGACAGTTTTTCGAAAGTTGTTTGAAAGTGTGTATTTCACTTTTTTTTGTTAAAAAATTCCGTTCATTTCTACGTTTTTTTCTACTTTTACGTTATTATGGCATCTTTTAGTAATTCCGAATATGCTGACATCGTTTATTGTTACGGTTTCTGCGAGGGTAATTCGGCAGAGGCACGTTGAAAATATCAACGTCGTTTTCCAAACAGAAGATTTCAACATGTCCGTGTGTTCAACGATGTATATCGACGACTTTGTGAAACGGGTAGTGTGCACAAGCCTCGAAACGAAGGTAGAAGGCCACATACATACTCTGTAGAAGTAGACATCCTAGAACATTTTCGTGCGTATCCTGAAGCCTCTACAAAAGAAGTTGCGCCTGTTTGATGTTTCAGGCTATAAAGTCTGGTCTACCGTTAATACATCTAGACTTTATCCATATCACTATACTCCTGTACAAGTGCTGGAGGAAGACGATCTTCGAAGAAGAATGGAGTTCTGACGTTTAATGCTAAACACCGATGCGGAAGATGCAAACTTCTTGAACAAAATACTATGGACTGACAAATCCAAATTTAGTCAGGACGGGGTGGTTAATTACCATAATTTACATTATTGGGCACCCAAGATAGAAAAGAATACGTGCCAAATTAGACCCACATCGTCTCAAAGGCATTTTTCGCTGAATGTTTGGATGGGGGTAATTGACAACTTTGTGATTGGTCCATATTTTTTGCCGGATAACCTTAATGCAGTCCATTATGAAGCTTTTTTGCGAAATAACTTAATGGTTCTGTTGGAAGACTTACCACTAGCAACTCGACAAGATATGATATTTCAGCATGACGGCTGTCTCGCTCACTACCGCTTAACAGTACGGTAGTGGTTAGACCATCAGTTTCCAAATTCCTGGATTGGAAGAGGCGCGCCTATGCCTTGGCCACCGAGGTCTCCTGACCTCACACCATTAGATTTCTATATTTGGGGCCATATGAAGGCATTAGTTTATGCTTCCCCCGTACCTTCGCTTCAAGTGTTACGGCAAAGGATTATCGATGCGACCCAGCAAATTAGAACCAATTTTTCTTCGAGAATTACAAAGAGTGAAATAAGAAAACGTGTTCGAGCCTGCATTAGAAGCAGAGGGGCCCAATTTGAAGGAAATCTTTAATTATAAAACCGGCTTATGTCGACTTTTCATTCTGATTTTAACAATTAATTATTAGCGTTTTCGTTTTGTATCATAGTGAGTTTTTCATAATTATCAATTTCTAGTGAGTTCTTGAATTGTTTTTTCATAACTCTAATATCGCGTTGAGGATGTTTTCGCCTCAATTTGTACGCTTCATGTATTAACAATTTTCTTCAAGGAAACGTCTTAAAATTGAAGTAAGCAAATTTTATTGTTATTTTCGATGCAAACTTTTGATTATGATTTATTAGAATGCTATTAATATTACATTATCAATGTATTGGCTAATAAATAAAATTTAACTTACCTCAACAGGGTTTATAGTTTTTTTTTAAATAATTTTTTTAACCATAATTTTCTGGCTTTTTGCAATATTTTAGAAAATCGAAAATATATATAAAAAAAACTAAAAACTTTTGTATGGCCCAATATGGGGTTATTTTGATTCCATTCCAAGTCCCCTATCACCTCCTAAAAGGAATGTATCAAGTTAGAAAACACCCTGTATTGACTCTCAAGATATAAATATCTGTTTGTGATTAATTAGGAATTAGTTTAAGACTGGCTTCATAAATCAAATTTTGAATGTGGAATAAAAAATTATTTTTTACTTTTTAGTGCTTAAAATGAATTATCATCATAACTTTGATGGCTTAAAATATTTAAGTTTAATTAATACTAAAACTGTGGGAATATAGCTAATGTCTGACGAGATTTTATAAGACAGTGTACTCCATTAAATATTCCTGATATATTGCTTCCATAGTTATGCCCTTAGATTAAATAGTATATTTAATATTTAATTTGTATAGTTTGCTTGATGTGTTATATCCAGTGGTGCAATTCAGTTCAAGAATCATTCAGAATGCATCATTAATAATGGAAGTATTTGTATTAAGATATGTTATATAAAAAAAGTCAATTCCAAACAGTTGCAAGATCAAATTCTTAAATGAAGTAAGTTTTTTGGTTTAAAAATGGCGGTTAAATGGCAGAAAGTAGGTTGCTCCCGTAACCAACTTTTGAAAGGCGAGATGGGTTAGCTAGAACAGGTCATATATGTGCATAATTGCATTAATCAACAAGAACCACTATCTCCGCATAGTGTTCAACTTAAATCTACCAGCAGCCGTAAAGTAGGAAGACCCCGAGTTCCATTTGAGGAAGCATCGTCTAAAACAAAAAGAAGGCGTATGGCAGAGTTAGCCGACAGAACTCCAGAGGAGCTACGATTAGCTGCAGAAGCTATGTCAGAAACTGTCCGTGGTCCAGTAACCAACAGTTTTAGTGCGATTGAAGCTTTAGCGCTTATGATAGACTTAGATATATCTATAAGAAAATATATTCTTCTTAGGTCTGTAATCAATGCAAAAGCCTAGAAATGCCTTCCAAGTTATTTTCAGATCAAAATAGCCAAAAATGCTGTTTTACCTTCCAAAATAATTTTAACTGATATATCTGCAGAAGTAGATCTACAAGAGCTTTTGCAAAAAACCATAGAAAGCATTTTGAAGTTAACTGAGGTAAACAATCAAAAACGGCTAAAACTTATATACAAGTGGGGCATGGATGGCAGTTCTGGGCATAGCCAATACAAGCAGGAGTTTACTAACATGGAAAGCACGGATGAGTTTTTATTTTTAATAGCAATGGTACCTCTAAGGTTAGTTGATGAGGAAACAGGAAAAGAGATGTGGAGAAATCTTAGGACCTCGTCAACTCTATATTGTAGGCCAATCAAGTTTTTATTTCAAAAAGAAAATTCAAATCTCGTGCTTAGTGCTGAAAAAGATATTAATGAAAAAATTAAAAATTTAAAACCCATCGAAATTGAAACTACAGAAGGTCGAAAATGTGAGATCAGAGCGGATTTGTGGTTAACAATGATAGATGGCAGTGTAACCAATATACTTTCGGAAACAAATTCAACTATGAAATGTATCATTTGCGGAGCCACACCTAAAGATATGAATACTTTAAACATAAGTAGTCGTCCTTCCAACCCGGATAATTACCGCTTTGGTTTGTCCACATTGCATTGCTGGATACATTTTTTCGAGTGCCTTTTGCATATCGGATATCGGCTTCCGATAAAATCGTGGCAAGTTCGAGGGCCTGAAAATAAATCCATCGTAGAAGGCAACAAAAAACGTATCCAAGCAGAATTTAAAGCCAAAATGGCTCTAACAGTGGATTAGCCAAAGCCAGGGTATGGCTCTTCAAATGATGGAAACACTGCCAGAAAATTTTTCCAGAATCCTCACATAAGCTCAGAAATCACAGGGGTTGATGAGAATTTAATTAAAAAGTTCTCAATTATTTTAGGAGTGTTAGCTAGTGGAGGCATAATTGATCTATATAAGTTTAGATTATTGCTGGAGGAGACTAGAAATTTGTATATAACGCTATACAAATGGTATAATATGCCCAACACCATCCATAAAGTGCTTGTTCATGGATGTGAGATAATCGAAGCATTTTCTTTACCAATCGGAGAACTTTCTGAAGATGCCCTTGAGGCTAGGCACAAAGAGGTAAGAAAGCATCGATTATCGCATACCCGGAAGTGCTCTAGGATAGCTTCCAATAAAGACTTACTCCACATCCTTCTTCTTACCTCAGACCCTTTTATTTCATCAAAAAGAAACATAACCACCAAAAAATGTGTAAGGTCAGATGAAGAAGTGAATAAGTATCTGAAGAAAGACGAAAATCTAAATCATGGTTTAGATTTAGAGGAATTCATTAATTTTGATAATGATAACGAATCTTCAAATTCTGATTAAATTGTTGTTATATTATTTTTGTATATATTTAAATTGTTGTATTATGTTACGGTTGTTAGTTCTTTTATTTTTTGTTAAAACTGTTCTTTATTTTTGTACACATTAGGTACTTATGAGGAAAAGTAAAATTAATTAGCCCTAACACAAACATAGAAGAATTAAATAAATAATTAAGTTATCTAAAAATGTAAGATTGAAATATATTTTTTTCCTCATTGTATACTCACTATTTTTTTACATTCTTTAGAGCTTACCATAAGTAATCAAACACCGTTTACAGAATCGAAATTGGTGGAGTGCTTTTTGAGATATCGAATTTTGTCCTTAACTCATATAACACGTCACACTGTGTGCCGCCAAAATCCTAGCAAGTTTTAGCTTCTTTTTGCAGAAGTCGTTAAAAGTGGAGTAAGCATTCAAAACACCTATATTTTCCGGATTCTCGTAATTTTAACATCATTTTTCTTAATTGTTGTTAATAGAATTAATATAAAAAATATATAAAAAGGTTAAATATTGACAAACCGATGTAAAATTTCTATATTATATTAAAACAACCTGGTCGTTGATTAAGTTTTTTTGTATTTTATAGGAAGGTGTTTTTTGGATTAGATCTTGAAAAAATAGCCCCATCCCTACAGATCCGCCACTGCCTTAAGATATTCATAAAGGTGACTAAAGGCTAAACGAAGTGTATCTTCCAAAACTTAATATTTCCTGCCTTCAGTGGAAACTTGAATAATTAACTTGTTGTAAAGTTTATAACAAGCAGTAGGATTATTGACGTGGATATAGAATAACAAATAATTGGTACGGCTAATGACGAACGCACGAATGGTGTTAAAGTTGTTATATGAAAACTATCTACCCAACTCAGCTATACACAGATTCAAACTTATATCGCTGTGCTAACTAGTTTCGAATACATGTATACAGTACAATGCAGAAAGTTCTCTTAACCCCTTCTTCAACAAAACTCGCTTTAAGTTTTCCTGTGAGCGAGATCAGGTGCATTTACCCAAGGATTGCTTTGAACGATTTATTTATTAACAAGTTTTAAGTAAGTCGAACACTCTTCGTTATATGAATTTCAGTTGAAATTTCTTAATTCTGTTGCAGTGCCAGCGAACTACTTTTCAATTATGAGTAGGTAATTAGTATTTTACGTCTGAAAGTTAGATTATTATTAAACATGACAAAACTTGGAGCCACTCCGCTAATTTAGCTTTTTATTATTTGGTTTAATATTATACCGGGCGTCAAGGAATCTATTAGACAGGCCATAACTTTTACAGTATTTGATATATCAAAACGAAATTTGGTCTAGGTATATGATTCATAGAGAGGAGAGTTTTCGCATATTTTTCATTTTCCGGTCACTTCCGGTTTCACCGGAAATGACTCCAGTTTCGATTCTTTAAATGGAATACTCTGTATATTTTTACATTTTTGGAATCCTGAAACAATTCAGAATCAGAATCGGACATTTTAAAAACTTTTTACGCCTATTTGATTTTTTTATAGCCATTTTTAAAATTGCATCTTGGTGGCCATGACCGGACGCAAATTAATCTATGGACCTGAAATGATGACGTAATAATACAATCGCTAAATTTTAGTGATTAGTCTGATACTAAGGAATAAGAGGAGTTGATAAAATCAAATTTTTGTGTCTAATTCTATTTTTTTTTCAAATGGCGACCCTTTTTAGACTACTAACTTTTTTGCGATTGGATGAAAATTAAGCTCTAAAATAAAATATTACTAAGAAAAATACTCGATAATCAATTTACTTTTATCAAGTGTGCCATGGATAGCCATACTGGATATTAAGTAGGATTTTTTGTTTTGACAGTGAGACTTACCTATTATTTATGAGTAGACAAGATTTCCTTATTTTTCTTGATTTTCGGGGATAATACCACGAGTGCTTAAAAATTTCCGATAATTTTTCACGAATGCGTGTTTTCTTGTAATTTCCCTAGTCCGAAGGACAAGGGAAACTTGTAGAGAAAACACGCATGAGTGGAAAATTATCTGGTTAATTTTTAAGCACGAATGGTATTTAGGAGGAATATTCCACGAATCATATACAGGGAAACTAAGCTTTATTAACTGAATATTTGATACATACCTATTTCAAGTTCAGAAATTTGAATTTTGTAACAAATTGAACACAAATTGAATAATAATATACTAATAAAATTATTTGTCTAAATATTGAAAAGTACTTTAATTTTAATTATTGATTGTATAATAAAAGGTACAGTTCTGATAATGATTAACCACATTGTTGTTTTGCGACGACGTAGAAGATGCCGTCGGAACACTACTTGTACTTGTGCTGGGTGATGCTGCTACAGGGGCTGGATGCTGTTAAGGTGGTTCTTTTGTAGGTTCCCTCATTTTTTCAATAATTTTTTTGTGGTGATCTGGATCCATTTGCAAATAACTTGATAGGGATTTCGCATTCGAATGACCTGTAATTTTTATCAAGTTTTGCTCCGACACTCCGCTTTTGGCCAGCTTGGACACGGCAGTAGCTCTGTTGAAATCTCGTTTTCTCTTACTGGGTTGTTTTGATTTGGCGAGTCGAGTGTTGGTGATACTTTTCCTTTTATCTTGTAATTCTTTATAAATTCTTACTGGGCAAAAGCTGGGACTTCTCTCGTTTCTCACCAACCACTTCGAATCGGCGAGTTGTATTGAATTCTACCAGTTTTTCCTCCAAAGTTGTGAGTTTCTTCTTTGAAAAAAGTTGTTTCGGCTCTTGCACCTTCTCCTCCTCTCCAGGCTAATCCATAGGACAACAGAAAAAAACACTTCTTTTGTAAACCCTCTGGAGTTGATTCATCACAAGCTTCGATTAGATTTTTTAATTCATTGTATGGTAAAAAAACCGCCGATTCTCTGCGTTTGCCTTCAATACCTTGCAAATGTCTCCTTTTGGCATTTTTTGCGTCTCGGGCCGATTTGAATTCGATCTGCTCGAAGGGATTTATTTTAATTTTGTATTCATTGAAATACCTTTCCATCAATAATTTCGCCGTCACATTCCAAATAATTTTTACCGTGCTTTCTTTATATTCCTCCCCGTTCATTTTTCGCATATTGTAGGCCCAGCTTTTCAAAATCATTGCTAGTTGGGATACTGGAGTATCTTGGTCAAACGTATAGTTTTTTTCATCGCAGAATGACATAAACTGTCTCCAGATGCTCTTCTTGGATTTAACGGCATTTCTTGGTTCGCTTCCAATTATATTTTCATCAATTTTCTCTTCTTGAACTAGCCCAAAGCGATCATTCATATTGACAAATTTTCAAAAATGTTTGAAAGATACTTAAAAAATATCAGTTTCTAGGGACTCTAGCGTCTCTCAAAAGCAGGTTTAATATTGTCAAGAGTTCATTCTTTGGTTAGGTATGTAACCACACTTAACCAGGTAAGTGGAAACACCATGTTTCCTAGACGACGTGGTATTTCCGCTATAATTTTTCGAAAACACCACCAGTCTTACGGGAAAATCTGTACATGAGTATATTATTAATATTTGGAAAATGTCATAAAAATTCAAGGAATGCTGCTGAGTTGTATGCTCAGAGATACCCCGACCGGCAACATCCAGTCCATCAGTATTTCCTATAACTCGAGAATCGTTTAAGCATCAAGAAGGAAATCAAGTGGCGGAAAGCAGATTTATTATAAATGAAGAAATAGAGATTAATGTTCTTGCTATGGTTGAAGTTGATAAAACTGTTTCTTTAAGAAAAAATTAATCACGAACTGGGTTTAAGTCACGAATCAGCTAGAAAAATACTAAAGAAACACGGATATCGAGCTTTTAAGTACCAGTTACACCAACATTTGTATCCTGATGATGGCGGTAAAAGGGGTATTGTTTTGTGATTGGTTGCTCCAAGTTGTAGAATTGAGCCAAATTTTATCAACTTTATCTTATTTTCTTACGAATCCAGATTTACTAATAATGGTATGTTTAACAAGCAAAATACTAGTTACTGGACCCAACAAAATCAACATGAAATGAGAGTAGGAAATTTTCAAGAAATGAAAAGAGGTGTCAATGTCTGAGCTGGTGTCATTGGTAACAGAATAATTTGGGCCAGTTTTATTTCAACACTAATTAACAGGGGTTAGGTACTTAGGCTTTCTCCAAAATGAAATTGAGCAACATCTTAATGATCTACCTTTAGAAGTTTTACTCCAGCAAAATGGAGCACCGCCTCACAATACCAGAGAAGTTTTTAATTATTTAATTAAATATTTTAATAATAATGTTATTGCAACCAATGACCCAATACGGTGGCCCACCCGTTGACCGCATCTCACTGTTCTCGATTTCTTTATTTGCGGATATGTTAAAGAAAGAGTCTATGTAACAGCCCCAGCCACTCTTGAAATCTTAGATGAAAGGATTGTACGTGTATTTAGAAGTATTACGTCTCAAATGCTGCACAAAGTGTTGAGAGAAGCAATTGAACGAACGGAAATGTGTCCTGAATAAGGAGGAATGCACTTTGAACAAAAATACTGTGAACTAGAATATTGTGCTTTTTCATTTTACAGCGATATTGAAGTTAGTTGAAGTTATATTTTTGATTAATACTCTGAAGTATTTGTTAGCCAAAGATACAGATTTGCACGCCTAAATTTGTTTACGGTATTTGAAGAGGGGCAGCAGAAAACTGTATAAAAAATGCTGTTTGAAGCGTTAGGCGCATAGGCGTGAATTCTTTTCATCAACAGAGATGGGCAATCGCAAAAAATACCGTTAGATTCGCAGAAAAATCGTCTCTTCAGAAAGTGCTTGTCTAAAAAGGGTCGCCATTTGAAAAAAAAAAATAGTTAGACACATAAATTTGATTTATCAACTTCTCTTGTTCCTAGCTATCAGACTAATCACTAATTGCATCAGGTCATGGCTAGTCATGGCCATCTAGATGCAATTTTAAAAATGGCTATAAAAAATCAAGTAGGTGTAAAAAGTTTTTAAAATGTCACATTTTGGTTCAGAATTGTCTCAGGAATCAAAACAAGTAAAAATATACAGACTGTTTAAAAAATCGAAACTGGAGTCATTTACGGTGAAACCATTTACCTATGCGAAATTTCGTTTTGATACATCAAATACTTTAAAAGTTATGGCCTGTGTAATAGAGTCGTTGACAACCTGTATATGTGGACATAGGGCGTTGTGCTACGCGGAAATCTCTCGCTGGATCCCTACTATAAGAGTAGTTATATAAGGTTCGAAGCCCCTCCTACTCCTCCTCATTATGCATCTACCTCTCCTCCTCCCTATCATTTTAAATTTATATCTATTCCTCCTCCTCTCTAATACTGAAAATTATTTAATCGAATTCGTTAACTTAGCCTTGCCGCAGAAGGTTATCCACTCTGTTAAAATAGTAGCCTAGCGGAATCATCAAACACTACTTAGGCTCAGTGTTAACATGGCATTTACTACTGAAAATAACGAATTAACATCAACAATTCAAGAATTGCATAGTGAATTTAGCAAGTTACTATATGAAGTTAATCAGCATCAAATGAGAAGTATACCATCTTTTTCTTCATTTTTTCCGAACTTTCACAAGAGTATTCAAATTCAGTACCATTGTGTATTGACCATTTAAAAAACATTGATTTGTTAGAATTTGTGCGTGAGTTAGTAGTTATAATATGGGAGCGCCTCCTCCTCCTCCTCTTCCTCTCTCTCATGTCCCTCATTCTTAACTTCCTCCCCTTTTATTCTCATTCGCATCATATTTTTAATTTTTTCTCTTTGTTCTCCCACATTTGATTTTGCATTCTTAAGTCTTATAAATAGGTGCATCATGATCATTTTAGTATGCCGAGGCACATTTACTAAGCTGTGCTCGAGTTGCGTAAAAAGTTATTTTTGAATTTTTCCACCAATTTTGTATAAAACAAAAAGAAAAAATGTGTCAAGTAATAAGTGAATTATGTGTAATCGCGAAAAATTAACTACAACTATCAGACAGTTAAAAGTTAAATATCTCAATTTCTTTGAAGTGATTTCGAAAGATGAATACACCAAGCTGTTTTATCCACTGAAACGAGATTATTTGGAAGCAATTGACTGTTGTGATGATTATTTAGAAGGAATTATAAGCCTTACTACGTTTTTCAATACATTTGGGAAATCATACTTTGTAGGAGAATTAAGCCACCTAATAGAATTTATAGGAGAAGATTGCCAATTTATACCTGCTATTATTGCAACCCAAAAGAGGTTTCAATTATACGAAGATAAAAAACAGGTATTATCAAAGAAAGTTAATCCTATTCGCAAGAGACGTCCCCCTACATATTTAAAATATTATGTTAAATAAATGAAATGGCTGAGTTGCTGATTGCAGTTAAATTATTAGAGGAGAAATTTAGTAATCTTTCAAAAACCTATTTCTCATATTGTATGGCAAGTGGTCCGGAGTGGATAGACTTTTATTGTAATCAATCTGAGGAATTCGTAAAGGCTGCCCTCTGTTGCAACAAATACATTGAAACATTAAATTTTTTTCAACTTATTCAAGATCTAAAAGATATTGGCTTTGGTTACTATTTAAAAGACTTGAAGCAATTTATTGACGAGGATACTATTCTTCAAGAAATTGAAAAGGAAGAATAAATTTAATAATATTTACAATGGAGCAAATGGTTACTGAAATGTATGAAGAGTTTATTATATCTGCTGCATACTTCCAATATTTATCAATTGTAGGCGAAGAAGACGCAGAAGCACAAGATTTGTCAGCATATGTTAATAATATAGATCGAATGAAACAATGTAAATTAGCCGCTAAATTTTGTAATGATTATTTAAAATATAAAAATGAGTATGAACTTTTAAATGAATTTAGAAAATTAGATTTAAGGTATCATATTAATTGTATTCAATCATGGTTGGTTAATGCAAAATAAAAAGGTAATTAATTTTTTTTTATATTTTTATTCATTCATAAAACAATTGTCATATAAAAATAACACATTTGTCAAAGCACACATACAAGGTGATTTTGAATGATAGAAGCATTTTGGTTCCATTAGCTTTAGCGCTGGTTGTTCATCTATTTCAATCACATGCTTTTTAGAATATTTCTGTATAAAATCCTTTTTTTCGCTTCCTTTTACAAAAACAAAATCTGCTTTCTTCGTAAGTGTTTCAATTATTTTTGGGAAATGATGTAATGGAGTAAATCCATTATTCCAATGTATACAATGATAATTTTTCGTTAACCATACCGCCTGCTTGTGACAATCAGGTGAAAGAAACTCCATTGGAAAAGGCTTTTTAAAAATGTAATGAGTCATTTCATAACCATCAAAAGCTGCAAGCTCTTTCGGTATAAATTTATTTTTTTCATCTTTGAATCCTTGAATATCTATAACCAATCTCATATTTTCAAAGCAGCAAATTTTTTAATGAGACTTTTTTTACTTGAATAATTTGCAATTTCTTCTTTCAGTTGATTAATTTTAAAAATAAATTTTTCAATTTGTAGTTGTAGTTTTGATGTCATGATTAAAACTAAAAGCTTTTGAAAATTTCTTTAAATTAAATCGAAATATGAAAATAGTGGGGATAAAGTTTATAATTGTTTCACAATTTTAGTAAGAGGGTTGTAGCTAAATAATTTGTCATGTAAAATAAGACAATAAGCAGAAGTATCTTTTTTAATTGCATTGTGTGTCTCAAATTCAATTCTCATTACTACGGATCCCGTTTGAATTGTTTCTTTTTGATGGGAGCAATCAATATGTGTAATAGGACTAATGTTTTTGAATTGTTCAGGATTAAAAATGGGTTCATTTGGAACACCATAATAAGACTGTCTAAAGTTGGCAAACATTTCGTATAAAGCAGAAAATTTGTTTTCTTCGAAATTTAAGTACAAATCGTGATAAGGATATCTTTCAGAATTTAAATATACTCTAATATTTGACAAGGTAATATTGTCAAATTTACTCATATCTTTAACAATTTTCCCTTTTCTGTTTTCTTGAAAGCCAATCACAACATGACGAGGAGCTTCTAGTTTACTAGTTGTTTTTACCGGCCATGTGTGACGGGTTGTTTCGGTTAGAGAAGAATATTCAACAAGTTCCCAACTCCTGAATCCTATCAATATATCTTTATTTGATTCTAATATTTTTGATAGAGCAAGTTGTTGTGGCATATCAACTAGAATGTGAGGAACTTTCCAATAAATTTTATCGAAAGTAACCAATGGAGTGTCAGGAGCAGTAACAAGGTGTGCCGGATCTTCTTTGAAAATAACACCATCTAAATCATCAGTTGATCTAATAAGAACCAATTCCTGTTTCATATTCATAATAATTTTTCTGTAATCTTCAAAAAATCCTAAAAGCATTTTTAGTGGTATGGATACGGAGAATTTTCCATCATTATCAACTAAAATTGTATCACCTTCTTTCCGATGTGGAAACCAACCTGCATTTTCCAGTTTTAAACTTTCGTTGGTATTGTGAGAAAGGTAGCTTTTTAAGGTTGATGCTAATCCAACATTTCTTATTGAATCTATAGTAATTCCGTTTAGTTCATAGCGGATTTCTCTGAACAAAAAGGCTATACCATTGTTAATAAATAGCAATTCTTTCTTATATTTACCTTCTGTATTAGTTAATTTTCCTTCGATATAAAGTAAACTATCTGATGGTAGAGTGTAAGCATCGAGTTCTTGAATTGGGATCCTTATTTCATCATTGTAATCGAATTTTGAAGAAATATATGGTTGATATGTGTGAAGCTCAGAACTGACGATGGAATTGTCTACATAAAGCTTTTCGTTTACGTTTAATATGTTCATTATTTTAAAACAGTGAAACCCAAGGATGTGAGAAATTTACGATTATCTCGTCTTAACTTGTTGGTGTTGGATTTGATACTGAACTGTTGTTTAGGCTTTTTCTTTTTATAAGTTTTTACTTTGTTGATAGTAGTAGGGGCAAGTCTCATCCCAAGGGCTCTATTATATCTAACAACCATTTTATATTTCACTTGTTTGTAAATGTAACCTTACTGTTATAGTTTCTCCTCTAAAACTGATAAGTTCTCCGTCTTGATCAACTATTTTAACTGTTATATTGTTAATTGCTTTGACGCTAACTGGAAAATACAAAATGGGCAAAGGAGATTCAACTATT
This sequence comes from Kuschelorhynchus macadamiae, assembly GCA_030620095.1. Lineage (NCBI taxonomy): Eukaryota > Metazoa > Arthropoda > Insecta > Coleoptera > Curculionidae > Kuschelorhynchus > Kuschelorhynchus macadamiae. The sequence continues at coordinate 155,569 of JAUTXW010000033.1, forward strand.
TTATACCCTGGAGCTACAGTTGGATAAAACTGGTGAATAATATGAACAGGTTTACCATTATTGTAAGAACCGACACAAATATTACAGTCAATACAAATAGCATTCACCTTAGTTATTTTTGCAACATTATCTGATTCTTCCTCTTTCATAGCTTCTAGTATCCTGCTATTAAAACCCAACATTTTTCCTATCGAATCTTCCTTGGTAAAATCAATTATTCTACTACACATTAAAAAAGTTTTTAGAGTATTAACATTTGCTTTTAAAAGAAAAAAATTTTTTCATTCGGAAATAAATCTTCTATACTTTCTCTTATGTATGTTTCTATATCTGTAATGTCATAAGTTCCGTCGGGAATAACAATTACTTTATTATCTATATAAAATTTATTATATCCTTCTTTTATATTGGGGATAGTCATAAACGTTTCAAAATCAGCTAAACCCAGGTAATATTGTTTTTCATCCTCTAAATATATGGGCGGATTAAAATCAGCAGACAAAACAGAACTGTTTCCTGATATGGCAATTGTGGTAGACATTGCAGTTTATTTATGAATGAGATATTACAATAAATAATGAGTTTATATATTTTTTTGCAAAAATTTTAGGGATAGTTGACCACAGTTATATGAATTAAATTTTTGTTTATTTTCATAAGTATAAAATACATCCACTTTGCCATTCGAATTAAAATATTTGAGAAGTTCTAAAGGTGGTTTTAAATTTCCATAACTATCAAAATATATTACATTTTTGTTATTTTTAATATAAGCAGTCCAATGAGATCCTTTATTTTGTTTTTTATCCAAATTTACAATACCACATTCTTTCAGATTAATTTTTTTTGGAAGTTCATCGAGCATAAAAACACCTCTAAAGCCAGTTATTTTTAACAGCTTTACATATTTAATAATATCATTGTTCGTAAGTGCTCTTTTTGGAAAACTTATTTTGAGTTTTTTTTTTGTCTGATTGCTTTCATTTTGACGGATCCTCCTTTATAAGGTCTAATAAATAGTCCCTTTCCTTTATATGGTCTAATATATAATCCTTTACCTTCTTTAGAAGCATTTTCCATTGCAATATTATGTCTATGTATTTCTTCTAGTTGCTGTTTAGCTGCTTTAGCATCATTTACTGCCTTAGCAATTCCTGCCGCGCCTCCACCTAGTGCACCCAGGGCGCCAAGAATGGGAAACAAAAGAGGTAGAAATCCTCCAATTTTTTTGGGTGTTCGAATGATACGTTTTTTTCTCAATTTAAGTTTACCCCCTTTTGTATTTTTTAATCCCAAACCGAACTTTCTTTTACCCTTCATTATTCCTGCAACACTTAAAGCTGCAATTTTTTCACCAATAGAAGAATCTTTAGCTTTTACCCTATCCCAGGCTTTTTTTTCTAATATTTGGTCAGATATGTGTCTTTTTGATAAATCTTCAGTCTGAGAGTAAGATATATCATGTTCTTTGCAAGCGGAATCCAATGGATTTACACCAACGTCACCTCTAGTTAATCTTTTTTCCAAGTTGGTGCCGGGACCACAATAATTATATCCTGGTATATGAACTTCGAAAGGTAATTTACTAATTAATTTATTTACTAAACCAGAGCCTTTTCTATTACGTCTTTTAATAGTTTTTTTCAACTTATGACGACCCACAGTCATTGAAGTTCTTTTTATACTAAAAACACATTGACATTTTTCTGGTATAAATACTTTTACAGCTAAAAATATTTACTAGTGTGATTAAGAATGAGGATTGAAAAACAAAAATTCTCATTACCAGTAAATAATCATGACGAAAAAATTTTAAGTAAACAGTTGAGAAAACATGGTGACTTATTTTGCGGTGGTTCAAAAAGAGGGCTTATAGTTGGTTGCAGTGGTAGCGGTAAAACCAACGTTATGCTTACACTGCTCGAGCATCCTAATGGAATTAGGTTTGAAAATGTCTATGTTTATTCAAAGTCATTAGATCAACCAAAATATGAATATTTAAGGAAGTTGTTAAAGCCTATGAAAGAAATTGGAAGATATAGGAGTAAATTCGATTCCTTTATATATTTATAAAAGTAAAAAATTTGCAGTTTTATTTCATTTAAAACTTGTACAGCATGGATAAACGTTTAGCTCGAGAATTAATAAAATCGAGACAAGCCGTGAAGCAGAAATATCAAAGCTTGAAATTAGCTACTTCTACTGCT
>JAUTXW010000034.1:0-15850 GCA_030620095.1 Kuschelorhynchus macadamiae
AGCAGGAAAATATAAAGGAAAGACCCTCGAGGAAATAACTTTATCAGATGATGAGCTAATATTTCATGACACTGAACTAGAACAACTTGGTAAGACAGTTAGTTACAAAATATGCGTGTTTTATACACTAGATGTGAAGATTGGACTAGGGAAACTTCCAATGCAGTTGTGCAAAAAACTTTTTTGGTGGTGTTTTGTAGAAGATTTTTCCCAATTCAATTGTTACGAAAAGTGTTTACATTTTAGTTACGAAACTCTTTTTGACACTGATTGTCATTGTTAAGGGATTCGTTTCAGCACTAGTGCTAAAATAAGGCAAAAATAAACTACTTTTGACAATGACAATCAGCGTCAAAAATATGACTTTTCGTAACTGAATTTCTCAACAATTGTAGTAATACGAACTTGTTTTTGTTCCCACAGAACGTTGGTTTTTTTTGTTTTTAGAGTCTGTCGACGTGTTGTGTTTTGTTTAATAAATTAAATCAAAGTCAATAATAAAGCATGAGAGTTTTTTAAATCGAACTACTAAAACTACTGCTGGCAGTATTAAATGATCGTTAGTTTAAAGTAGTTTAAAAATAATGATTCTAATCTATTTGACGCAAGTTCACCAAAAGTATGTTTGGCCTAAAGTTTCTAGTTCCACGTCCTTAAAGCACAATCTTTAGTTTCCCTAAACTACCATACTATATGAAGTGTTTAGTGAAAACCTTATTGTTTGCAAAAGTTTGTCTCTTTTGAGAATCTCTATAAAATGCCTTAACTTAAATGAAACTCTTATTTTTTGTCCCTTTTGAGAGTGAGATAATGTCTTTTGAAGTTAAAGTGATTCAAGGATCAATACAAACACAAGCTACTAGCCGTTTCTTTTTTCCAGAGAAAACATACGCATAAGTAATTTTGAAGTCATAAGTGATGCCGCTAACATAATTATTACTAAAATAATATATACGTTAGCAGCATCATTTCTAATTTCAAATTTACTTATGCATGTGTTTTACTGCAAAAAAAAAAGACTGGGTATATTTTTTCATATACTCCCCTATTTATGCGAAAAATAAATCAAAATACACAAAATTGCAAAATTTGTTTTTTTGCATTGTCTTTAAATTATTTTGGAATAGAAGGCCTTCCAAAAAAATCTCAGATTCTAGGAAAGGACAAACATTGGCAAAAAAATAAGGGTTTTACGTAACACTCTGTTTAATATAGTAGACTTGAAAACTAAAAGGTGTTATTAAAATAGATGAACCTACAAGGATTTATAATCAAATGGTAAAAAATCAAAATCTGTTTGCATTCCTTTTTCAGTGGTAAAATCGTACGCAACATTCCCCATTATGACATGAAGAGGGAATGCAAGACTTTTTTGAAATATATCAATTTTTTAACCTTATTTAGCAAATCAAAAAAATTCGTCTCAGTCTTTACATATTGTGAGATTAGAAAACTTTAAAGCAAACACATAGAAAAATTATTTTTTTTTAATTTAACTATTCTTTTAAGATGCAGAAGAGCATTGTCTGAATGAAGTAAAGAAAATACAAGAACATGAAGAAAAAAGTGTATTGTTAGGTAACTAGATATTTATTATTTATATGCATTTTTTATAATAAAATTTTTTTTAGATAAAAGTAAAATCAAGCATAAAAAGAATGGTGGAAGAGGAAAGTGGACACTACAACAAAAAAAAGTAGCAAAGTTTGCATTTCAACAGCACATTAAAGATAAAAAAGCTCCGAGAAAGTTTGAAGCAGAAATGTTTATCAAAACATGGCAATTTGTTTAAAGATAAATCTTGGCTCAATGTAAAAGCCTTTATTTATAATTGCTATAAAGATATGTAAGAGCATCATGTGTTTTAAGCAATTTGATATTAATATAGAAGAGACGCTTTCACGGCTGTAGTCGACGAAAAATCATGGTTCTGGGGATTAAACCGTGTCAAAATAGAATTAGCTTCTGATGTTTCACCTTCGATTGAACGAGACATCTTCAGGGACCCTTACTTCCCGAAATCGGAACACTGATTTCAGTGAAAGTCCCTGAGGATGCCTCTGGCACTGGAAGGTGAAACGTCAGAAAGTAATTCCATTTTGACACGATCTAATCCCAAAAACCATGATTTCATAATTTTGTGTTATTTTAGGTAGTTAGACAGTATTATGTATGTGTTACTTTTTTTGTATGTAATCTTAATTTAATGTTCTCGTTATAAATGCTGAACAAACATACGTATAAGTATATTACTAGTTCCCATTCCTTTAAATTAATAAAGTTTTCCTACAAAACAATATAGCTAAAAAATGTTCTCAATCACACATCGTACACGGGGGTTTGCGGATATGTTTATTTTTTAAAAATGATTAATTGAAAGAACTAGAAAAACTTCGTTATAAAAGTTTTCGTCTATAAAAAATATGAAATTTGTATGAAATAACATATCACCTTTTCATTTTTAACGAACTTACATTTTTAAATGCAAAATTTGAAGAACAAGTATTTAAAGTAGAATTTTTGGAAAAAGAGCTAAACATAATCGACATAACTGTCCTAATTTTTATTTAAATTGAATAAAATACGTTTTATATATACATTTGTAAAATACATACAACGGTCATTGTAAAACCCGACCTAATATGTATGAAAATATATGTTTTGGCCTCTTTCGGGCCAGCAGTGTTGTCGGATTTAAGGCTACATAACGAGCTAAATAAATAATTGTTTTTAATGTATAAAACTTATACAGCGAAACGCCCCTTATAGTAAAATGCCCGAAACTTTTCGTATAAGTGAATGTCTAAATGGTACTTTGTGAAGCCCTCCTGAAAATTTTAGCAATAGGATCTATGATGTTAGGGGAACCGATTGGTCACTATATACTCGGCTGTCGCTGTGAAACCCGGATATATATATATATATATATATATATATATATATATATATATATATATATATATATATATATATATATATATATATATATATATATATATATATATATATATATATATATACAATACACACATTTTTATTGGCAGCCATTTTGTTCCGTCATGTTGAATTAGTCACAAAATTTTACAAGTGTATCTCTACATTACAGTAAATTCTGTAACGGGGTTTTTTAAATATTTTATTTAACCGCCATTTTGTTCCTCCATCTTGAGTTCGTACCACAATTTTACCGGTATATCTATATGATCACACTTAGTGTTTGTACAAAATTTAGAATTATTCTAATAAGTAGTATTTCAGTCTGTTTTTTAAAATAATTTATTAGGTCGCCATTTTGTTTTGCCATCTTGGATTCCTACCAAAATGTTACCAATTCATTCTTATTTAACATTTGATTTTTATTCTAGATTTGACGTAAATTTTGTTCAATATTAAATTTTTAACCAAAATATGAATTCAGTCGGGTTAGTAGATACCTATGCCCTGATCAGACCGACCCCGAAATGTCAAGATCTGGAAAATCTCGGAGAATTAGTAAGTAAGAATCGGATTTTTCTTCACGTCGGAGCAATGTCTTAATTTTTGCTTCTCTCATAAAAGGGAAGTATTGTAATCGTCAAAAAACCACCATCCGAGATTTTTTCAGATCCTCACGTTTTTGTTCTGTCTGTCTGCCTGTTCGCGGCATTAAAATTTTGATACCAATCCAAGATGGCGGAACAAAATGGCGGCTTAACAAAATATTTAAAAATTCAGTCTGAAATAACTGCTTAATGGATTACTTTCAAATTGTTTGCCATAACTAATTGAGGTATAGGGATCAACTAGTAAAACTATGTTACTAATTCAATATGGCGGAATAAAATGGCGTCCAAATAAAATGTTTGTAATCATGAACAAATCACCCTCTCAAGTTTTACATATCTTCATGTTTTAGTGTCCCTAGATGCCAAAAATGTGTTTTAGCAATTCCGTCGGTCTGCCTGTCGGTCTGTCTGTCAGTTCGTGGCACAGCTTAAAACTACTTCCCAGATAATGGTAATATTTTGGTAGAAATCCAATATGGCGGAATAATTTAGAATAGTTATTACTAAAAAAGCTATTTATCCAATTTATCTCAGATTTTGCAAACAAAAATTAATCAATAGAAATGAACTAGTAACATTTTGATACGAATCCAAGGTAGCATAACAAAATAACGGCCAAATAAAATGTTTATAAAACCTGCCTGAAAATACTACTTATTAAATTTATTTCAATTTTTTGTGTTGATGTAGAAAACTGGTAAAGTTGTGGTACGATTTGAATATGGTACAACAAAATGGCGGCAAAATTAAATTGTTTAAAAAATCAACGTAAAAAGTCTTATTCAATAGACTTTTTTTTTCAAATTTCTTTTTTATATTCGTTATGTACTCGAGTACATGTTCCCTAAAATTAAGGAACTTAATAACCAGTTATTTTCTCCGAAAAATGACCCTATATCAAAAAACCACAGCCTGACTTTACTTGAACAAGCCGTGAACAAACATTTGGCAACGCCGCAACCGGGAAGAGATTCAGATCGGTTTCCAGCGAGCACGACGGGCTGCATACTGGATACTGGCTATCGACCCGCGTATTTTTAAATTAATTTAAGGGTCGATTTAAGGTTGGAACACACATACTGTACTAACCTTTAAAGATGGCGTAAATATTATTGATATTTATAGTAAAATAATTAAATCGGTATAGTTAATATTTAAAACCTTTAAAACAAATTAATTTATATAAGTAATAAATGTGCATAAGTCAAGGCATAGGAACGTTATATTTTTGTAAAAAGAAACAAGTATTATTTATTTTTTATTTTTTTATTCTTCTACAAATTACAAACATACAAACAAAAATACATGTAAGAGTAATTGCATTTGAAATTTGGTAACTAATTGCACTTGGGTAGTTTTAATTAATTATTTACTAAACGTATTCAGTTTCCTTTTTTTGTTTTTTGACTCGTTCTTTTCCGATTTTTCTGTGGCATTTTTATTATTCCTTTTTTTAACATAATTATTTAACAGAATGTTTGCAAATATAGAACACATCATAATGAACATATTTTTGTTATCGTTACCACAAATACATTGCGAGTATAAATCATTAAAGCCATCATGTTGTCTAGTGCTTAAATTAGTTAGGTCACACAGGATAGCTTTTTGATTTGTCATTTTTAAGAAGTTAGTTTCAGTAGCTGGGTCATTAATAATTTTTTCAAAAATCGCACACATGTGGAACAGAATGTCTTTAACAATTTCTGTAGGAACCTTTAGACCGCCACGTTGTAGGCAATCAAAGTATTCGTCGTGAATTAGACTTCCCTTACTTTCAACAAAAAAAGAAACACATATGTTACAATCAATTTTTTTTGCGATTTTATGGGCGGCATAACCGGCTATATAAATTTGTACTGATTTGTCAATTACATATTCATTTAGGTATTCAGTTTCAAGTAAAAACAAAAATTTGTCAGTGTATGAATATGTATTTTGAGGCATTGTCCAATCAAGATCATTTTCTTGAATACAGCTGTCTCCCTGTTTTTTAATCTCAGCTAAAGAAAAATTACCATCAGCAGGGCTTCTAAATATATGTTTAAGCCTAATTTTTTTCTCGGCATTTAAAATATCATCAAAGCTAACATTGTAATTACAACCTCCAAGGAGTCTGTATTTACCAAATCTTTTTTCGAGTTTTTCAGTGGTAAATTTACCTGGTAAAATATACAACAAATTAAATTTTGAAAATGAATATTCAATTATCTCTAGTAAAACAACTGTACTATGGCGAAGTGCAGAATATGTGTCATTTGTAAGGCAACCATTATTGTTTTTAAGTTTATGCCAAGAATCAATCCAGGTAACGAATTTTCTTAAAAAATTAACAGAAAAATGATCAATTTTAGAGATGGGATCGCTATACTCGTTTCTTTTTATTTTACCCCTTAAAACACTGGTATTGCTGACAATATCCCACCAATGTCTGATAATTTCAAGAAAAGATGCTGTGTCTTTAAAACCAAAGTCATTTAAAGCTGCGATTGTTGAAAAATGACATACATTATCCGCAATAAAAACCTTTTGACGCTCAAAATTGTTGGGATAAACTGTTTTATGGTTAAGTTTAAAAGCTTTTTTTACAACGAGGTCTTTCTCCTGCTCATATATACACTTAATATCATTATATTTTGCATACCTGATCACATCAAAATTGACAAAATCTGTATAAACAAAGGTTTTGTCTACGTTTTTTAAGTTTCGCCAGTTATTAATTATGTTTTTAAATAAATGCACAAAATCAAAGCTAGTAAATATTTTACTTTCTGGTATATCAGGGTTGGGGAAAAAAGTAGTTAAATTTTTGCTTGTTAGATTAGAAAACATGGATCGGTTAATTCTGTGGTTGTCAGTTATGATATCGAGTACTTGAAACCCATTTTTTTGAATTAATGAAATTACATTTTTTGTAATAGGGACCATTTCGTTACCCTTTATGTTGTGAACTGGTAGTAGCTTGACTATTTCAGAAAAGTTTCCAAAAGCAGAAACTATCATAAGTGCTAGAACGGTAGTAGCCAAAGAACTGTCATTCGAAGCTACACCTATAAGATTTTTTCCCCTGTAATCCAACCTTTTAGATATATAAATTTCATCAATTAATAGATTTACAATTTTTTCATTTGGCTTTAAAGAGGATGATACAATATTTAGGTAATTTGTGGTACTTTTGTCACAATCTATAGTGTTATTAGAATGTGTATTGGGCGATACATCCAAATTCGATGAGAGATATTGAAGATAACGTTTAGTTGGTAGATTTATGTACCCTCTCATCAAATCATAGGAGCAAGGAGAGATAGTATATAACATAAATGACATTATTATTGTTTCACTTGAGTAGCGTTTCTTTTTTAAAACCAACAAGTTTAATTGATCAACCAAAAGTGTCAATATGCGATAAATATCATCATATTCATCGGACTCATAGTGTCCAGACTCGTGTTCAGATGAAAGACAAATCAATGATTTTTTTAGTTCTTTAATCCCCTTTTCAAGATATGTTAGGTAATTTTGAGAATTATTCATCCTTTCTGAACCCGAGTCTGAACCTTTATTTTTATAACGAGAAAGTAAATTTTCCAGTTGAGACCACCTAGTTAATTTCATATCTATTGGTAAAATCCATTTTAGGTCATTAAAAGAAAGTTCATTATTATTTAAGAAAACACTGATTTGCAGGTCCGAACCTACTGAAATCTGATTACCAATATTTACACAGTTTATTTGTGAATCTTCCAACGAAAAATCTAAAGTATAAAAGAAAATTTTAGAGTCATTTACAATCTTAATGTTCCAAGATTTATTTAAAATAATCCTATTTGTAAAATTTGTAGTGAAATCGTCAAAGTTTATAATTAGGTCAGAATGTTCAAAATCTTTATTTAATTGTTCGCTTCGATCTAGCATTTCTTTAGTTCTTTCAGCAGGACTTTTTCGGGGAACAGGGACTGTTTTTGATAAGTAATTTGGTAAATTAGGAAAAATAGTAGGCACTGCATTTAACTTTAGTCTAGTTTTAGTAGGTACCTTTTGCTTTGATCCATCTGGCAAGCGATAATCCTCCTGCCTAATAATGTCACTTTCCACAAAATGCTTAGCACAAACCACAGAATATTTTGAGGGTGACCATTCCTCCCTAGGAATATTCCTAAGCCATTGGGCTTCAAGGTTTTTGTCCTTTGGAAAGGTAAAAACAGATTCTGCTGGTTCTCCGGCATCAAGAGAAGTTTTATAATTAGATTTGCACCCAGGCACACAACAAGGACTTGGCATAGTAATTTTTGATTAAAACACACAAAGGATTAACACACTAACAATAACTTTCAAAAGATTAGATTATGTTTTAAAAGGCACCACAAAATTTCAAGTTCATTTGCCGCTATTTACTTTAAGAAAACATAACCTCACCACCGGCACCGCCGATTTTTCATCCACGAATATTTCTGTTTTTACGTAATGTCTACGGAAAAAATTGTCCCGGTCACTTAAAAATCTCACACAGTAACACTTTTAACAACTTTAATCTTTAACTAAACGGTATTTAATTTCAAAACAGCCGATTTATTCGCGAAAACACAACACAACAACAGGTCAATAAACGTAAATCATATGGCTAAACGCATGCTAAACGTGTATCCGTCGATCTTAATACATGTTGCCAGATTTCCTTGTTCACGGCTTTCTCAAGTAAAGTCAGGCTGTGCAAAAAACTATTACACGACAGTCATACTCTGATTGTTTATCTTTCAAAATTGTATAAAGTGTTCATAGGTTTAATTAAAAATAGAAAAGATTCTATGGGGAATTCCATACCATTCTGTGAGCATCTGATGGAAATATTAAAACTTCACAACCACCAACAAACTATTTAAAAAATCAGCGTAAAAATAGTACATATTAAATTTATTTCAATTTGTGAGCAAGAATTAAGTGTGATGTAGATAAACTGGTAAAGTTGTTATACGAATTTAATATGGTACAACAAAATGGGCTAAATTATTTTTTTTTTAAATCAACATATAAAATCTTATTCAATAGACTTTAAATTTTGCAGAAAAATTAAATGTGTTAAACTGGTACGAATTCAACATGACTTAACAAAAAGGCGATATGTATTAATGTATAAACCACTTATTGAATTTATTTTAAAATTATTCCCAAAATTCAAGTGAGGCATAGGCAGAAAGAAACTGGTAAAATATTGGTAGGAATCCAATATGATGGAACAAAATGGCGCCCAATAAAAACGTTTGAAAAGTACATGTAACACACATATACTGTGACTATGTACCGAACTAAATTGGGTCACATTCCATTATTCCTAACAAATGAAAAAAAATTATAACGAGGGAAGTTCCGGGAAAAGGACATTTGCCGATTTTTTGATATAATAATATACAGATCACGATAAATAAAATATAGCATTTTTATAGGTATAAATAGTTTCTTATTAAAATTTAAATTAAAAGTTTTAAAATAGACCTTAAATAGACTGAAATGCACAATTTAAACATTTTAATTTAATTTTTTTCTCAACTCCAATACAAACAATATAAATTGAAAATTTCTTTGAAACTGGTAGGCAGTGTATTACTATGCTAGTTTATTTACAACGCTTCGACTATTATAGTATTTTCAGTCATTAACAAGCATGTCTTTGCTTGGAAAAGCCTGTTTATACCGTGTTTTTGCATTTTAAAATAGTTGCGTATAGTGAACTGTTTTACTCCGTAAGGTCACATATTATAGGAAAAGAAATGTTTTTTTTTTAAACAAGAAATAGATTTGACGCCTTTTTCCGTTCGAAAAACAAAATACTTACCGGTTTATAAATTAAAAAAAAAAGTCAATCGTTTTTGGCATCTAGGGACTGTAAAATGTGCACATGTGTAAAAACCTGGGAGGGTGATTTTTTCACGATCACGAAACAAGTTTGTTCGTAATTTTAGAATTTTATTTTGCTGACTAAAAATTCATAACTTGCACTCTTAAATATTACAAATATCGATTTTTAATCGAATCTTCATTAATAACGAAATTGACCTACTTTTAAGTACCTCCAAATTTTATTTTATAAAACAAAATTAAATTTTGTTTTATAAAACAATTGCAAGATTAAAACTAATATGGTATTTGCTTTCATGTATTTTTTGGAGCTTTTAAGATATGAACAATATTTTCAATTATTCCAGTCATATAACTTTTTTCTTAGGTTAGTCCGTGTAATTATAAAAAATACTCTTTAAAAAATTAAATTGATGTAATATAATACACATTACAAGCATTTACGTGCCAACCTTTCTAACATCTCCAATATATTTTCAGCTTGGACAGGATATAAAACAAAATTATTTAAATAAGACAGTCTATACGAAACCTACTCCTAAAGAAGATCTAAATAAATGAGACTGCATTGAAAAATTCCATACAATCTCCCAACTTCCAACTTTGGCGGGCGATATACGGAAATATTCAAATAATTTAAAGCTGAAGATGTATGGTTTTGGTGACACAACAGTGTCTTGGTTTGCGTCATATCTGTCTCAGCGCGTACAGTCTGTGATAGTTAAAAATGAAGAATCAAACCTTCTAGCAATCGAGAGTGGTGTTCCCCAAGGATTAGTTTTGGAACCTTTGTTGTTCTTGCTTTACGTGAATGATCTTGCTAGTGTAAACATAACAGGTAAAATCACTATTTTTGCTGATGACACGACAATACTTTGGCATCAGAAAAGTAAGGAACTTCTTGAGAATACGGTGGCTGAGGACTTGACGATAATCAAGGAGTGGTGAGTAGAGTAACAAAGTATGTTTCACCATAAAAATCGAACATAACCTCAAACCTTAGAATGCCGCTCGTTTTCAGGGTGTTGGCTGGCGTAGTGTGTGACGTCACGTAAGCGCGCAGATGTGTTGTGTTGAACATGCGCATAGTGACTGGGGGGCTCCACGCTGTTCGTAGGTGGTTTGTAGGGGGGCGCAGGCCCACTCCCGCGATGCCGCGCCCCGGGGGCCCCGCACCCTGGGGCCCCGCGCCGCAGGCGCCTGCAACGCTGGATCCCCGCGTCCCCGCACTCTGGGGCCCCCGCGGCGCTGGCGTACGGGCACCTGCAACGCCGGATCTTTGGGGCGCGCGCGCGCCCCCTGGTTGAAGGGGTGATATACTGATGCGTGACAGGTGTGACAGGTAAGACAGAGAGGTATGACAGGTAGACAGCTGTCACCTGTCATATCTGTCATCTGTCATCAGTATATTAGTTGGTTGTAGTACGTATACAGGGTGTTCTTTGCTTCCTGTCTGTCTGACTGTTTACTCCGTCTATATTGTTAATAATATGCGTGGGGGTCATAAAGGATAGTATGTAGAAAAATACACAGTAATTTTGATAGTATTTATTAAAGCTTATTACTCGTAGATAAAATATAATTATGTAAAAGGTAAGCGTTATTAATACTACATGAACATAAGCTTAATTTATGGTGTTTACAGGAACTAAGTTCCTGTTCTAGTTTCGGTACATCTGATGATGATGATGATGGTGATGAAACTTCTAAATTAATAACATTGGGGTGGTGTTCTAATTTCATGTTGGAGAAAAATTTAATAAGAAAGTCTTCTTTGACGTGGCCTTTAACGTAAACGGTGTCCACACCAGCAAGTTCTTGTAGTATTATATGATTAAGATGCTTATAGTCCGTATTGCCTGAATTATAGTGTATTCCATGAATATTATAAAAAATGTATTTTACGTTCCGCTTGACAGCCTTGGTTAACAACCAATATGGAGTCTTTGGTCTAAACAGCCAACATTTCATGTGATTTCCATCGAATATAGCTAATTCCTTAACCTCAAAATCAGGTGTAAAATAACCTTGAGCATCTAACACTATAAACTTCATTATTAAACCGGTGTGATGATTCTAATGGCTGCTTGATTACTACTGATTTTATTAGAGTTCTTGCATTATATTAGAGTTCTTACAGTTCCAGTTAATGGTAAATATTCCAAAACCCGATCGTGCACGATGATGCAGTAAGCACGTGTATCATTGGAGAAATTTTCTGAACTTTGAAACTCAAGCTTAACATCAACTACGCTACTCTTAAGTGATTCATTTTGCTTGGAACAGTCGATAACAAATAACGTTCTGTCTGTAAAATCTTTGAAGTTTAATAATGGTTCGCTGTTCGTTTTGCCTACATATGAGTTTTGAAATTCTGTGTACATCCTGTAGATTTCTGCAAACTGTTTGTTACCAAAATTTATATTTAAAGACTCATATGGATAAACCTCAGAGTTAAGATAAAGTCGAACATCAGTAATATTCAAATTATCGAAGTATGTACAATCTTTGTTTGGATTGTCTTTGCGATCTTTTTGGAAAAATACGATGATGTATCGAGCTCTTTCAGTCATAGATTTTACGGTCCAAATATCTCTCTTGGTTGTTCTTAGAGCAGGCAATTCGTGAATTTCCCAACTTCTGAAGGGCATGTGTATAGGACTGTTCTTTGAAATTTCTTCCAATAATTTCAATTTATAGATATCGTTGGGATAAACGTGTTTAACTTTTAATTCAATAGAAGAAATTGATATAGAGGCTTTTTTATCTCCGGTTGCGTTGACATAACAATTTTCATCGTTTCGAGCGCGAACCAATTTAATTTTTTGCTTGCCCATAACTAGGTTCTTATAATCAGAAAATATTCCGAATAGGAAATGCAATGGTATCAGCAAATTAAAGTCCCCGCTTTGTTTAACGAAAGTCGGTAACTGTTCTGTTGAAGGCCAGCTCCAACCTGCAGTGTTAAGGGTTTTGCTCTCAAGGCTGTTGAGGCACAAGAGACTCTTAGCGGTAGTGGTAAGACCTGGATCTCGAACTTTTTCTATTTCCTTGCCATTTAGTTCGTATGTCACTGATTCAAATAAGAAGGTGCCAACATTATTTGTAAGTGAACAGCTTCCTGTTTTTCCTGCAGTTTTTTCTTCAGAAATATTTGCTTCTATATAAAGTTGAGCTTGACTTATATCCATAAAAACATCTTGTTGGTTAATAACTATTTCTATTTCATCGTTATAATTGAATGATTTTGTGAATGGGTGATACGTGTGCCACTCCTCTCGTACAATAGATTCATCCATGTTGACCGGGCGAAATATCTGTAACTTTTCTGACACGATAGCCATATTTATGGGAAAGTGATTGCAGAAGGAAGATATTTTGCTGTGTGAGCGACTGTGTCACTGACTGATTATATACTGAATTCAGATTACGTTTGTCGCCGAATATATAATTTTCATTGTGTTGTCCAGCATGATGATTAAAAACCAAAACCATTCTTTTTCAGTTCCAATCTTATGATAATTTCTTCCCCTCTAAAATTAATGGGTCTGGAATCCTGATCCAAAATATTTATCGTAATGTTATTGATACTTTGTTTATTTACTGGGAGGTAAATTAAGTTTCGAGGTTCAACAATTATACTATATCCAGGGTCGACAGTTGGTGAGAATTCGTATAATGTATGTGATGGATTATTTGTATAATAAGATCCTGATATTATGTTACACTCTATTCGGATAGTAATTACTTTAATTATATTCACAGAAATATCAGATTTATGTTGAATATTAGCTTTTAGCAGTTTCCGTGAAAATCCCAATATATTCCCAATACTATCGTTTGGCTTAAAATCTATATCGTAGATGCACTTTAATTCACACTTCAGTGTATTGTTGTTGGGCTTTAAAGTAATATTTGTAACGTGTTTATTTTTGTCAGTCAATTCGTTTATAAGAAAATTTTCTATATCGGTAACTTCGTAAGATCCTGTGGGGATTTCCAAAACCTTTTTTTCGTTGTTCTTAATATAATAAAATTTGTTACACCCAGGTTCTATGTTTGGAATGGAATTCCATGTACTAAGTGAAATAAGGGCTAGTGAATAACTATATTTAGTATCGAGTTCGATCGGAGGATTAATATCAACACTCAAACAACTAGAACGACCTTTTAATGTGAATGTCTGAGACATGACTGATATAAATTAAACAAATTAATTATTTTATAGTCTTTTATTATAAAGAAATGATAATACAAGATGTCCACAATTAAAAGTGGTATATGTCTGATACTGATCGTAGTTAAAGAGTATTTTACATTTCTTAAAATATCTAACAGCTTCTATCGGAGGATTTAGGTTTCCAAAACTATCAAAATAAACGACATTTTTACCAGATTTCTTATAAGCTACCCAATGCGTACCACAACCATCATTTCTGTCTAAATTAATAACCCCAAATTCATTTTTCTTAGGGGCTTTCGGCAAATTATTCCTCATAAACACTCCCCTAAAATGAGGTATATTCAACTGTTTAGCATACTTTTCAATATCTCTATCGGTAAGCGGGCGATTGGGTAGCTTTATGGGGAGTTTTTTGACATTTTTTTCAAATAAAGACCATATCCAGTTTTGTATGGTTTCAGATACAAACCTTTTCCATTTTTGTTTCCTAATGCAATAGCCTCCATAGTTTCATTATGTCGTTTTGACTCATGCAGCTTCTCCGTTGCTGCTTTTGCCTCATTTACAGCCTTATATATCGCAGAAGCTCCACCACTTAGAGCTCCCAATGCACTTAAGCCTGCAAATATGGGAATAAGAGGAAGAATACCTCCAATTTTAGGTACTCTGATTACTCTAGGTAGCCTAATTCTTTTTTTGCCGCCAATATTTTTCATAGATATCCGAGCGGCTTTGACGGCCAGCTTAATATTATCTTTCAGTGATCCACCCTTGCAGCATTTTAACTGTTTTTTAATATTACTAACAATACCAGAATTAAACGTATGCGTGGATTTTAATTTTCTCTTGGTTTTACCATTGCTACGTACTTTTTTTCTTCTCTTTAAATTTCGTCTTCTTGTCTGTTTATTAGCTACAAGCCCCATACCAAGTTTACGCTTGGCTTTCATAGTGGTGGTTACAATCCAAGCTGCACTTTTTTCACCCAAACTGGTGTCCTTAGATAAGACTCTTTCCCAAGCTCTTTCCTGTAAAACTTTATCTGCTTGATGTCGACTATCTAAATTTTGATGCTTGGAATATTCTATGTCGTGCTGCTTACAGTAACTATCCAACTGTTCTTTGGCAAATCGCCCCGTGCTAACCTTTCTTTAAGTTTAGTTCCAGGACCACAGTACAATAACCAGGTAAATGAAGTTCAAATGGTAATTTATTGATTGTGCTATTTAAGAGACCTTTGCCCCTCAAAGTACTCATTGATAATGAGGCATTCCTAGTATAAACACCCCTTAAATAAAAATAATAAGATAAGCATCCGCTTAATATTAAAGTTAATAATTTTGATATAAGTGAACATAAAACACTAAAAAACGTCATAGTGAGCTTCTGCCAAACACTATTAGAGCAATCATTTGTGGTCCCAGCAGTTCAGGTAAAAGCAATGTAATGTTGAGCCTTTTAGTTGATTTAAACGGTTTAAGATTTCGAAACATATATATTTATTCTAAATCTTACATCAGGAAAAGTACAAATTTTTAGAGAAGGTGATAAATCGAATATCTGGTATGAAATATTATACATTTAATGATAATAGCATGGTTATGGATCCCGAAGAAGCTAAACCAGACTCCATTTTCATATTTGATGATGTCGCATGTGACAAGCAAGACAAAATAAGAAACTATTTTTGCATGGGAAGGCATAATAATATAGACTCTTTTTATCTTTGTCAAACACATTCTAAAATTCCGAAACAATTAATTCGAGATAATTCCAATATGATTATACTATTTAGGCAGGACGATACCTACCTCAAACATATTTATAGTGATCATGTTAACACAGATATGACATTAGAAACTTTTAAAAATATTTGTTCTAATGTTGGAAGGAGTAGCAGTGGATTTTTAGAAGGTACATTTATATAGATGACCATAAATAAGATTTAGAAGCAAATTTAATACCTATATAATTCCCTAAATCACTGAGTTTGATTATTTATGATGCTGACACGAAATAACGAAAAATTGAACAAATTTATATTCTATCTGATGGTCATGGCCCCAACTCTAAGCAAAACGGATAAAGCCATTAAACGAAAAATTTTTGACGCAGCAAAACACTATTACAGAAAATATTTGTGATTACTGTGTGTTGGAGCGTAGTGAAGAAGATGATGCCATTACAGAATTTTCACTCCTATAAAAGTTCAATAACAGCAACAACAGAGAATACAATGCAACATAAAGCATATTAAGAGCGAAGTAGT